>PVIY010025657.1:0-36365 GCA_004026745.1 Myrmecophaga tridactyla | reverse complement strand
TCATTTCCCTTCACCACAGCTTTGCCTCTTTCTGTGCTGATTCATCTTTCCTTTATTCCATGTCTCCTTCTGTCTTGGTTTGGGTAGAGCTCATCTTCTGGTAGCTTTTTTGTTTTTTTAACCTCTGCTAGCTTTTGTGAAAGGGTGTAAGTGCCATTTTTTTTTTGAGATCTTGTATGTTTTTAAATGCCATTATTATATCCACATAATTGATTTATAGTCATATTTGGTTTATAATTCTAGGATGGAAAATATTTTCCTTTAGAATTTCAAAGGCATTAATCCATTGCCTTCTGGCTTCCATTGTTGCTATTGAGATGTCTGAAGTTTTATGTTTTTATTTTCATCTTTGCAAATTTTTAGCATCTTCTCTTTGTTTCCAGAGTTCTGAAAATTTATGAGATTGTGCCTTCTTGTGTTTGTGCTACATTAAATGCTTGGCTATTTGGTTGGCTCTTTAATCCAGAAACTCATGATTCTCAGTTCTGAGACATTCTTTTGACAAGTCCTCATTCCTATTTTTAATTTTTCTCTGTTAACTTTTTATAGAACTCCAACTTTTCACTTTTAAGGGAAATGGAAAATAAACTTATTGGATGCCTTATTTACTCTGGCTGTATGAAGAAAATGGCTTTATGTCCAATGAAAGTGAACATAAGAAAATAGGATTCAGGGAAAAACATGATAATTTTTCTGATTATTTTCTGTCCTTGTAGAAGAAAATGAGTTATAACAAAGGTGAACAGAGATTTTGAATGTCTTTCTATAACTTTACATGGGGGAGAGAAGAGCAGATGTACAAGGAACATAGACTGTTTCTTTCACCTTCATTTGGGACTTCACAGTGGGATGATATGTCCCAACAGGAAACTGGGGTGGTGCTAGGTTAGGTCAATTGCCAAGGTCTACGACTTTTTTGGTTTTGTCCATAAAGAACTTGTTAAATCTTTGAGTTCAATTAATCACCTTGACTTGGGGCTTGACATGAAGAGAGCTGCCAGAGAAAGGGTTGGAGAATGGGGGATAAATAAATGAGAAGAGAACAATGCGAATCATTTATTCTCATATTCATTCTTCCCAATTCTTGATGTTCATGATGTTGAGCATCACCAGCATCATTTCAGACACAGACACACTTGTGCACACACTGACTGGCTCATAAAATCAAAATAAAAGTGAAACTAAAAAAATCTCAATATCCATAGATCCGTAGAAATTATACATATACACACATATATTTACCGTTTGACATTTCTATACTGGCATTTATTATTTATCATTTTATTAATGTATCTTACAACACTGAGCCTTTGAAAGGAAGACATTAGTTTATGCCTCATTAAATGCTCAGCATCTTGCCATTGCATTTCACCTAAATATCCATAAACATTTGCAGGATGATGATCCCATACATTTTCTACTTACCTCTGAGAAAAACCCAAAAGGGGGTGATAATGCCCAACTGGTATGTCAACAAGATTTCCCAATAATTGGTCAGAAGGAGCATAACTTGGCAACCAAAGGTAAGTGAAACGTGCTTTCTAGATGGACTAATATTATCAAGATAATCTTCTAGTTACTTTAATATAAGGAATGAGTTGATGGATTTATGCTATTTAGCATAATGCTCTCTTAGAGGATTTTTTTCCCCTTCCAGTTTTTTCAATAGGTCATCAGTTTGAACATCAGTAAATAATGATGAGAGACTGATTATATAAAGAATTCCCTCCGGAAAGTTAAATCAAGATGAAAACTGGTGCAGGCAGTTGAAAGAGTGGGAAGCACCAGCACTGAGAGGCCAAAGGGTGATTGTCAGGGCAGCACAGCGTGGCTCTGGAAGTCGCATTCCAGACTTGCTCTGGAGCCAGGATAGTTGCTGCATGCGTGCTTCAGCCCTGGAAGATGGGAGAGAAATGCACCCCCACCCCCACTAGTAGACCCAGGAGAACATCAGACTCCTACTTCTTTGGTTCGTAAAGAGCTTTGTGTTATGATTCAGTTTCATAATTGGCTGAAGGACAATTTCAAATAAAATTAGAATTCCAAAAACACAACCAAGCTATGATTGCTATTAGGCAAATGTGTATGGCAATTGGATACTTCTCTTGAACTCTGATGGTTTCTTCATCAATACTCAACACAGAGTTTCTGGTATTTCATTTGAACTGCATCAAAATGGACATTTTATATAAAAGAAAAGCATGTTTGAAAGTAACATCAGAAAACAAATATCATTTTAATGCCAGATGTTCATTTTTAGAAAGTTTATAACATTATGTCCCACATTTTAGGTCAAAGGAAGTGGAGATAATGGAGCTGGGAGTTGCTTCGACTCGATTGCAAGCCCTTGGAAGACAGTTATGCCAAGAGTCCCTGGCTGAGTTAGAGAGCCAAAATGTTCCTCCTGCCACTGGAACCCCTAAGGACCCCATTAGACCCTTTCAAAACTGCTTTTATTTGCTCCATCGTGGACATAGCTTTTCAAATGCAATAGTCTTATGGCTAAGGTTCTATAAAAAAAGAAAATACTAATAAATAATAATAATTAATAATAATATGCTATACACCGCCCGAGGAACTTTTGGTAAGTTATCTCATTTAATCCTTACACAAAGCTAGGAGGTTCGTACCTCCTAACAAACTTACAATGAACAAACACTCCTCATATCACAGATGAGGAGGAAACTGCATGCCATGGCTTTGGATGAATCTGGGATCAAACTCAGGACTGTCAGTTATACTTACGTACTAGTAAGATGTTGCTGATTTGCTCCTTAGAGGTCTCCTCAGAGCTGGGGAATAGAGTCAAGTATGTTTCTGCTATAGTGAAACAGAGAGGAAAGGAATTCTCTGCCTCTCCCATACCCAATTCCACAAAGTTCATTCCTTTCAGCATTTATGTAGCCTTGAGATCAACATTGATATTGTAAAGTGGGCTCTGGTTCTTGAAGTCAGGTGAAAGAAAAGGCTTAGTCAGTGTGGAAGCAGATGAAATCCTAATAAAAGAGCTGATCTCCGTTGGGTGCTGGTTCATAATCGGGATTTTTCTAAGTGTGGGCAGGAATTCATTTCTTTAATGAGTACAGCAGCCTTACAGGGTGGATGCTATTATCAGCATTACCATTTTACTGAATCTTAGAGAAGTTAAGTGGCTCAAAGACCCTCTGTTAGTAGAGAAGCTGACATCTGCAGCCAGGCTGTTTGGATCCAGAGCCTCTGTGCTTTATGACTAGTTGTTCACGGCAATAGTTTTGCAGGTGACTTAATTGTTCTACGCCTCAGTTTTCTTTTTGCCAAAATGGGGATAAAGATCACCTTACAGTGTTACTATCTGACTTGAAAGCTGATTTGTGTTAATCGGGTACTAAGTTTTAGGCAATGTGCCAGGAGCTTCACAAGTGCCTCCCATTTTCGGGTCCTGGTTTCCTGAACAGCAAAGACAGAAGGTGGAAGCTTTGAAATTTAAAGGAAGATCCCATGGTTAGGAAGTGGCAAGTCTAGCAAGCAACCCTGACTATACACAAGGCCAGAGATTGAGCGCTCAACCACTAAGCAAAACCGTGGAGGCTTCCGTGCTCGGCTGTCTGCATCACACCTGCGTGGCGATCAGGCCACAGGAAATGCTAGCTGGATTAGGATGAGGAGCTGCCAGAAACTTCTTATGATAGCAGAAGGGAAATACATCCCACTTATATCTCTATTTACAAAAATCAAACATGTATATTTTGACACAATGAGAAGTATAGTGATTTTGACTTAATTATTGGTGAGAAATTCTTTCTTGCAGGATTCTTTAGCTGCTGAAATAGGAAGTGGTACTTAAAGGCTGATAACTGACTTCTGTCTGGGCAGCTAATACCAATCAGCAACTATTGCCAGAGGTATAAAGACTCGCAAATATAATTTTATATTTATCTCCTTGTCTTATAATGTATGTCTCCCATTGAAACGGTAGTGCATTTTTTCAATCTCAATCAACAATAGTACTGGCCAAGTGGAACGGCACTTGGCCATTATTTCTGCTTTGATTTGTTTTAATATACAAACAAGTAAATGGAAAAGTTATGATTTCACTTTTACTCTTGTCTGGAGACACAATGTGGCATTCTTCCCTAACTTGTAGTCTCAGTTCTCTCTCCAACCCCAATACAGTTGTCCAATAAGCATGTGAGTGGGGAGTTAGGAAGATGGGATTTGGGTATACCCTTCCTACCACCATGCCTCTTAGCAGGGGGCTCCTCTCCACGTGGTTGTTAACTGGCCCCTCCCCAGAGCAGGGACCTATCCTCAGTGCCTTTGGGACATCCCATTTGCATATCTAGGTCATGAGACTGCCCCCAGTTCTCCAAACCCAGAAGTAAGTTCAGGGCACTCAAGCAGCAGGTAGACCCAGGAAAGGTCTATTTCCACTTTTACACCTGAAATATTTATTTGGGTGGATCTGGCAGAAGTGCAGGCATATTCCCAATTAATTGTTCTCTCATGTTTAGCAAAGCTGTAGAAATCATGTATCTGCTTGGCTGGATGGAATTGCTGTCATTTATTTATTAGCAGCATCACATGAACATAGCACTTTATTTTAAACTGAGTCAGTATCTGAAAGCCTTGGTCTACCAAACACTTATAAAGAAGAAACACTCCCTGCATTTTGCAGCAACTTTGGCGCCAAGTATATTGATTACTAAACCAACTGTAAGGCCACTGGCTTATAGCTTTAAGTCCTCATGATCCCACATTACTTCACATTTTAAAAACCCTTTCTTAATATTTGCTTTCCACCGTCAACAGTCTGTCATCTGCCACCATATCAATCTCAACTCATGTTACAAAGACTGTGTCATGAGGCTTCAAACTCACGCTCATAGATGGTTGCTTTGGCAGCATTCTTACACAAACAGATGGGTGCAGCTGATGACATTAGCAACTTCACTTGCCATCTCGGGTTTTTTCCAGGGCACTTGCTTCCCTATAAATTATTTATGGTTGATATATCATTCCATGGCAACCACTTCACCAACGTACCAAACACTATTCTACAGATCATCGGCCTCATAGGCTCCATTGCACTGCTGTATTTTGAATGGAATGGACTTTGACTACACTCAGCTGATCTGTTTTCTCCATCCAGTCAAGAATGGTAGCTTGGAAAAGAGTTTGCCACTTGAGATTTATAGCTTTAATCTAAGAGGAAATATCAATTCTGCTCATTTATTCAGATGGCATTGCTATACCTATTTAAATTCTACAGGATTAAAAATAAGAACCTGAATATTTTAAAATTATAATGTACTGCAGTAATATATGCAGTTATAATAAATAAAATAGGATAGAAAAGCATAAATGATAAACAACGACCTCCAATCCCCACTTCTCCACTCCTGTTCCAGTGCTGTGAGATCATTACTTAGAAACACTTCTATTTTTATTTCTTCCTTTGGTCACCTACATAATTAAGAATAATATGCTTTTGCATCTATTCCTCCACCTATCAATTTTATCAGTTCTTTGTTTAAATACAGTTTATTGATATATAATGTATATACCATAAGATTCACCTATTTTATGTGTATGATTCAACAATTTTTAATAAATTTACCGAGTTATGCAAGCATCTCCACAATCCAATCTTAGAACATTTCTGTGACTCCCAAACCATCCCTGTGCCCAATTATACTCATTCCCTCTCCCCACTTCCAGTTCCAAACAACTCCTAAAAGAGTTATTTCACAAATAGAATCTCCTTTCCCCACTCCCATTTTTCCTAATATTTGATAATTATGTAATTGTTTCATAGTGGTTATTTTTGCTATTTTAAGCAATGTGCTCCTTCTATATTTTTGCTCCGTTAACTTTTGTCAATATCTTTTGACTTCCTTGCCCCATTTAAAGTTCCTTTTTCCTACCCTTGCTCACTGTATAACTTTAAACATTTAAGACTTTATTTTAATCATAAGGTTGTTAACATTTTACATTTTATCCTATCATTGTAATTAAATCTTCCATGTCTACAGGTTAATTCTAAGAGTGGAAAACTAAGAGCAGCATTTCTGAGTTTGTAAGTATTGCTTATTGCAAGCGCCAAGGAACATGCTGGGGTGATATTTCCTTCCCTAAATGTTCAATGTCAAACCGTAGTCCTATTCCAAGGAGAATATTTCTCACATTAGAATCAAATGAATTCCCCTTTTTGCCTCCTTCATTAAATGCTCAAAGTCATACCATGATATAATCAATGATGTACTTGAACCATTCCTTTATACCTTTCCATTTTTTCCCCTAGAGTGTTTTTCTTTTAACAGTTTTGCTCACACACCATATAATCCATCTTAAGTGTGCAATCAATGGCTCTTGATAAAATCGCAGTCCTGCATTCACCACTGCAGTTAATATGAGGACATTCTCATTTCCTCCAAGAGAAAAAATCCCATACCTTGTACATCCCCCTAATATTGTCATTTAGTTCCCTAGAGTTTTAAAGTCTTCTCTATCCTTCTTGTTAGAAAAGTGATAATCTATCTTTACTGTATCCTAAAATTTATCTACCTCTCAATCACACTCCAACACTAAGTCTGCCTTTTCCCAGAGTCTTAACTGTTCTCATCTTAACTGGGTTTTCTCTGGTCCCACTGAAGAAGCTGCCATCCTGGTCTTCCCTCCTCTGTACTCTGTGTTTGGTTCACTGTTTCCTGGAAACCATGCCTTCCTCTTTTTTGTTTTTCTCCTTCATTTAGCTGGATTATATTCTCCAGTAAATCCATGAAATAAAAAGGTGCGTCACAGGTGAACTTCCAGTATCGTCTTCTTTCACAGTTTGTCTGCGTCTATTATCAAACTTAAAAACTCATTTTCTCTCTGAATTTGAAGGCATTGCTTCAGTGTTTTCTAACGCTTGATGTTTCTAACTTTATGTTTTCTAGCATCTTGTGTTGCTAATGAAAAAAAAATCTGATAGCAGTTTGATTCTTATTCCTTGTGATGGCCTGTTTTCTCTCCGGGAAATTTTAGGATCTATTTAGGATTTATTGTTTCTGTTCTCAAACTTCACAAAGATGTGTCTCAGGTGTTTAAGTTTATAATGTCTTCCTCTTCCAGAGATTTGATCAGTTGTTAATTTTGTTGATTGAAATGTTTATTATTTAATTTGTGTAACATAACTAATAAAGCCTGAGCCATGTTAGGAGTTAGATCTGGGGCTTGTGTTCTGTCATTTCCACTTCTGAGCTACGTGACCCTGTACCGTTGCTTCACACGTCAAATGGCAGAATCAAAATAGCTCACCGGATAGCTGTGAAGACAAAAAGGGATCATGTCAGGTGCACGGGTGGCCCAGTGGTAGAATGCTCCCCTTCCATGTGGGAGACCCGAGTTCGATTCCCGGACCATGCACTACCCACCCCCCCCCCAAAAAAAGGGATCATGTTGATGTGTTTTGACACCCTCATCCCCATGAAAAAGGATGCCTTACACTCTGCCCTCTTTTTCCTGACCCTCACTCACCGCATTATCTTATCATTTTATAGTCTCTGGGGTGGTCATATAGCCAGCTGACAACTCAAACTGGGGAGGAGCCACTGGGACACACTCTTTGAGAAAAGGGCATGGCTTGCTGTCTGAGAATCAGACGTGAGGAACATGGTTAATGAAGGAAATAATTTTAATTCCTGAAATACGTATAAGAAAGGTAGAATTTTTATACTTATCTTTTATTCAATGTTTTAACTAAACTTTAAGAAATTAATTAAAAGAATTTTCAAATGGTTCTCCTTGTTTTTCTAGGTAGAAAATACGGTTTTAAAATATTGTTTCGTGTCTTCTTGTATTTTTCCTGTTGACTGGGCATCACAAAACAATGTTAAATCATAATGACATCAGCAGTCATTTTTTTTGTTGTTTCTGATTTTCCCAGATGTTGGTTGCTAGTATGAACTATATTCGTTTCTGATATCATGCTAAAATATGTATATTTCTATTCCTGTTCTAACAGTGCTTTGGTGTTGAAATTTATCCAATGTCATTTGACACATTCATTTTTTTCTTATTTTACACTTTGACATATACAATTAATTTGATATTTGTCTTTACCCCTAGAGAATACATTTGTAAAAGTGGAGCTGATGCTCACGCTGTATCTTCATTATCTGCTGCAGAGCCTCCCACTTTATAATTTTCAGTTAATATTATTAGAATGGTGATATGTTATAACAGCAATGTCCAGATATTAAGCCATCCTTTAATTCCTTGTATGAATTCTATTTGGCTACAGTGTTTTTTTTATTTTTTCCACTATGAGTTGAAAAATTTAAATAATATTTATTCATGATTTTAAACTTACATTCAAAGAAAGATTAATTTATAGCTTAATACCTTTGAATGCATTTTTTAAAGTTTTTACCTTTTGTTACTAAGATTAGATTGTTCATGCTCATAAAATGAGCCCAATAGCTTCCTCTTTTTGTTCCCCTTTATATTTTAGCACAGTGTCTACAGCAGTGAATTATGTATTGCTGGAGAATTTTGAAGAACTTCCCTGTTAAGCCACATAAAACTAAAGCTGTTGTTTTGGAATCTAACTGTACAGCAGAATCACCTGGGGTGCTTTTAAAACTCCTAAAACCCAGGCCCCACCTCTGCCAAATTATCTCAGATTATCTGGGGTGGGATCCAGCTATTAGCACTCAGAAGTGGAACATAAAAGGATTCAACAATTTATAAAGTTTATGCTCGATCTAATATTTCCTGATTTTGTCCATAACTTGTACAATTGTAAATCTTGATTCATCTCTATTTGTTTAGTGCCAGTTAACTGATAGAGTCCAACAGACTTTTCAGTAACAATAGTACTAGAAGCTAGTTTCTCTGCCTTTGTCTTTAACCTTACATCAAACTAATACAGTAAAGGAGATATTATAATCATTACTTTAAGGGCAGATAAAACTGAGATTTTGGAAGGTTAAATGGCACAGCCTCTTGATTCTAGCCACTTTGGTATTTCAATCCCTAATGGAGTCTAAACACGAAACAATAAAACAATGGTCAACCTGGAAGAAAAGAAACATGAGCTCATTAACTAATCTGGGGGTCTTATTTCCAAAGCGTAAATCTGATTACATTGCTGCCTGCTTAAAACCCTTCAATGACTCCCTTATGCCTAAAGGGGGAAAAAATCCAAATTCCCTTTGTCTGGCATAAGAGGGTCCTTTGTGTGATACAAGATCGGGCTCCTCATTTCCCCTCCAGTCGCATCTCTCCAAAGGCCCTCCCCTGTTCCTTATACTCAGTCCTACAAGAGATTTGCAACCCTCCAAACACTCTGGCTGTTTTTGTGCCTGTGTCTCTGCTCAAGTCTTTTTTTTCTTTCTGAACTGTTCTCTTCCCTTTGCCCCCGCCAACTCTGTCGAACAATTTATCTTTGAAGACTTATTCAGTTTAAGGCCTGTTGCTTCTGAGACCTCCTTTCCTGTCTGCTTCTAGAGTTCTCCTGAGGAACAGTGACAGCCAAAAGGACAGCAACCATTTATTAATCATCCTGTCCCAGTCACCTAGGACATGGCCATAGTTGGTGTTTAATAGGGTTTTATTAAATGGATGAAGACTAATCAGCATTAGTCTTGACCACCTGTTTTAAAATATAAACAATATAAAATAATATATAATTTGTGATTATGAAATTAAATAATAAAATCAGAGATTGTCCCAGATCTACTGAATGAATCAAAAGTCTTATCTATTAAATTTTTGACTCAGCGGCTGCTGCCCAGTCTCTGTCCCAGTGGGACTGGGAAGTGAATGAACTGGTAGCTACTACCAGCTTCATGCTATTTTAATAATTCCAGAGCTCACTCCTTTCCTCAACAGCGATCAAAAATTTGGAGAAATCAAAACATTTTTCGTTTTGCGATTCCATTAGTTGGTTATAACATTTGGATGGAGGAAAAGTTCAGGCAAGATCATAAAGACTATCACTGTCCTTTCCTGTTAGTAACCATGGCTAGTCAATTTGATTGTGAGTGTGCTGTGTGTGTCATCTGTGTGCGTGTGTGCAGGTGTACTAAAGGCTATATATATGTACTTAGGCACGTAGACACACAGCCACAAATTGCAAGCCAGCTTTCTGTATCACAGGCTGTCAGTCTGCAGTGGGGCCAACGTAGCAGCAACAAGAGAAGCTTGGGGTGCGATTCCAAGGCACGGACTCACACCTACAATGCTCGACTCATCCCGTTGTCCGTGTGCACACGTACGGTGCACCTGGCTGAAAATAAGATTAATGTCGACGAGAAACGTGCCTGGTTCCCTGCACAAAAGATGATGCTTATGTGGAAGGTCGCCAAGGGAGGATTAAAAAGAAAAGAATGCGAGAATGTGCTCAGGAATCCATTAGCGAGATGGTGAGCTTATGAGTTGGCACCGGCTCTGTGCAGTTCTCAGTGTCTCAGTCACATGCCAGATTTTCTTGCTCTTCCTTCAACCTTTGCTTCAACATCTTAAGCAAAGACTTAAAAAAAAAAAAATAGAGAGAACAGGACAAGCAGAGGCATAGCAAAACTTGGGAAGTCAATTTGGATCTGGATAAATATTTGTTAGATTGGAGAAGAGCAGAGAGAAATAAGATATTTCGATGTTCCTTAGTCTATTGGGCATGATGAATGATTGCGACAAGTAAAGACCACGGAATCTTATTCTTTCCTGATCCCTCTTTCCACTCGTTTGAATAATGCACTTACTAATTTGACATATTAGCACTTTTTAGTCCTCTACCCGTATCAGGTGTTTTAGTTTCCTCTCTCAAAGCAGATGTGATAACTTGGGAACAGAAAAAATAGTCTATCATTTTTTGTAGTCTGGCACAGTATAGCTACAACAGAAATTAATAAAAAGGTGGTTAGCTACAACTGGTTAATTTGGTTAATTAAAACCAATAAATTGGTTCACTTACTAAGATCGAAAAAAAAAAAAAGAAGCAAAGGCTCTTACTTCAAAATTAAAGGCAAATTGCAAAGAATTTTTTCCCTTTCAGGTGGTGGAAATTTTACAAAGTTTCTCTCTCTCTCTCTCTTTCTTTTTTTTTGAAGTAGGGGAAAGGCGGCTGATGTATCAAGTTTTCGGTTGAATATTTTGCCTCTGAGAAGAGAACATGAGGTCCAAGCCCAAGGCCCAACAAAGCTGATTATTTTTCAAATGCTCATTTAATTTCATGCCACAGCATTTTCAATGCTTTTTACCTTTAAAGAGAGAACAATGCACATCTGCTCACAATTCAATCTGGAGAGTATGAACGAAAGCTGTGTTACACATGTATGATTCAGGCTTTCTCTGTTCCTGTCCCCAGCTGCCAGATGGCACAGAGCAACGAGCCTGGTGTCTAAAGGGGTGCCCGCCAAGGACCAGATACGTGACTGATGGAAAAATTCTTCCTTTCGAATCAGAGAGGGCAATTTCTTGCAGCCTTCTGTTTTGCACAACCCCATTTGAGGTTCTATTAGCACAAGCTGGGCCCAGGCAGGATGCAGTGGATTGCATGGGCACCTCCCATCCCGTGCCCTTTCACCCGCCCCCTCCGTTCTCTGAAATGTGAAATTTTTCCTGAAATTTGCTCATGCTTTCCTAGCCCCTCATAGGCTTGATTTTCCTGAGTTGTGCTTTAATATCGGTTCTTTTCCCTTCAAATTACGGAGAATGTTGTCTATCATTTCTTCACTCGATGCCATACATACAAATCCTTACATAAAGCAATTCTTTTCAGATTTCATTTCTGGGGAAAAATTTAAATCCACCCTCTTTCTCCTGTCTGCTAATGATACTATTCATTATCTGGTTCCTACTTTTGCTTTGGTATCTGGGAACTCAGAGGCAAGACCTATACTCAATTACCGAAACTATATTAAAAGTTAGCATTACCATAAGCACTATATTCTTTCCTCTAGATCCTTCCTTAGTTCCCATCTCTATTCTTCTTTTATTAAGCCAGTTATATGTTTTTGTTGTTGTTGTAAGCTTTCACAAAACTGTTTTGGGGAAAGGCAGGGTTTATATAAACATACATATATATGATAATGAAGTGTAACTGTCTCTTACTGTCCAACCAACTGGCCTTTGGTTTAGAAATATTTAAATAAACAACAGTCACATAATTTGCTTCTTCCTAATTAACCAAGGATGTAGCATCTACTATGACATCGATGCTTGGAGACCTCACCAAGATTGCATTTGATAACCAGTAAATCTCTCTTATGAATCTCAGCAGCTTGCGGTCTCGAAGTTTTTTGTCTACTTTATTTACTGCGTTATTCCGGAGAGGTACATATGATTCTTATGTTAGAAAAGATATTTAATAAACTCACAGACAATGGCAGCTAAGCGAATCATGGCCAAGTACAGCAAAATTGTAATCTAGTAGAATGAAAAATGGAAATGTCTCTGTGAAATGTTTGAAATGTACTTGCCCAAGTAACCAGTACGGAGACTCCGTTAGTGGGTTTGCCCTGACAAGGCTCCCTGGCATTGAGCTTGGTAGTATGTGGAGTCATTTCCAAGGGCAGCACTGTCCCTTAGGAGCTTAGGGTTTGAAAGCAGACTGCTTTTATATCCTGGGCCTGGAAATTCTGCCTAAACACAAGGATTAATAACTCTGGACACTGAGCTCTTAGTTATCCTGTAATTCTACCTTGTCTGAAAAACCCAGTCCCGTCAAGCATCCCTCACGAGCCTCTTCTTTCTTAATAATCATTTAAACTGGAGTCATCCGATACTCAAGAACACAACCGCACGCTGTTAATTTCTGTGGAAGGAGTGTGGCAAGGCGCTAGCCATGGAAGCAAAGACAAGCACAGTCCTGGTGAAACCTTCTCCGAGCGGCCTCCGTGGGCGCGGGTGGCGTCCAGCATCCAGCACAGCCCTGGGTATTGCTCTCACGACCCGCTGCAGCTGCAGTTAGTTAAGCCTTTCTGGGGCCCATGTGTTTCCATGAACTGTTCTTCCGGTGCTTTGTGCTCGTTCATTTTCCCAGTAGATCAAAAGCTCCTCGAGTCCTGGGACAATGCTGACTTCTCCTTTATAATTCTCCCCAGCCCACAGCGGGATTCAACAAGTGGTAGGTGACAGCTGACCCGGGTTGGAACTGCTGTCCCCTGAGCACCCGTGTCTTTTCTGAGTGGTGGACGGTTCCCCTCCTTCCAGACTCAGACGCTGCTGAGGTCACGCTCTGATTCTTTCTTTTTGGAGACGCCTGGTGTGATCAGCTACTGGGAACCATTAAAGTCCTCAATCTTTCTGGCCTTAGTTTTCTCACTTGCAAAATGAGGGCATGGTGGAACAGACTCCTGCTTTGGACAATCCCATTTGAGTTTCTATGAGAACGAGCTGATATGAAAAGTAGGTAGGTCTGTTCTCAAAATCGTGTCATCGGCAGCTGCTTTCTGGACCAATCTTTTTTTTTTTTTTTTTAATGATACTGCTACGCCCTCCTGTGGTTAAAAGCAGAGTAATCAAATAGTTTATTCCTGATTGCAGGGCTCAGTAAGAAATGTAGATGTGGAATAAATAACCAAATGAACATATATAAAAGCAGTTGAGTATTCACGAAAGCACCTTATCACTATGGAGACAATTTGGTGGCTAAATATCACTGGGAAGTCCCAGATTTCACTAGCCTGGGATAATCAATGAGGTCACAGTTATTATATTCCAGATCCTGATTCTTTGAATCCCACTTCTGTTTGACTAGCAGAAAATTGAGGCTTTTCCAGTAACTTCTGAGAATCAGCATTCTTTCACTTTCCTGATAAGCATCTCAGTTTCTTTTTTTTGTTTTCTAGTAGAACTGGGTCAGATAAGCCCCACCCCCAGCCAGGCTTTGTTAAACTACTGCCTGCCCCACTTGATATTAAAGTTTATTGGAGATGTCTTTTAATAAGGAGACACCCACATTCACTGGTTTGAATGCCTCCAAACCATAAAAAATCATTGTTATCTGCCCCATCATCTGTCAACTGTCGTCAGCTCACAGGAAAAGTAGACTCACTAATCAATCCCTTGGATTATGGTATGAAGGAAAAAAATGGACCACATTGCAACTTACTAGGTGTGTGTCCTGGGGAAAGTTACACAGGCTCTGTGAGCTTTAATTTCATTTTCCTCCACAGTAAGCCCGATTTAGTAATGTGGTCCAAACTGTGAGGCGTAAACCAAGGAACAATACAAAGTAGCTGCCTGTAGATAGATTCTAGATCTCTCCCTGAATCTTGAGGTCTTCAGACGTATTTCTGGACTCTCATTTGTGGAACGCCAAACTGATGATTAGTGAACACTGAGGGATCCAACATCAAAGGATGGTGGAAATAGCAGATCAAGAGCTGGAACCGTGGTTTTAGTCAAGTCTGAATAATGAATTCAGGATGTGATGCTGCAGACACATCTGAGCTTGGGAGAAGAATGGCCAGAGTCCAGGGTATCCACTCAGGGTATCCACTCAGGGTATCCAGAGTCAATGTTAAGAGAATCATTTGGGACCTGATCATCATCATAAATGGGTATTATACTAAGCACTCACTGTATCTGTGATAGATGCTGGATGTTCTAGTTTGTCAGCTGCTGGAATGCCATATAACAGAAATGGAATGGTTTTTAAAAAGAGGAATTTAATAAGTTGCAAATTTACACTTCTAAGGCCGTGAAAATGTCCCAGTTACAGTGAGTCTATAAAAATGTCCAAATTACATCACCAACGAGAGGTTACCTTCACTCAAGAAAGGCCAATGAAGTTCAGGGTTTCTCTCTTAACTGGAAAGGCACATGACAAACATGGTGACATCTGCTAGCTGTCTCTCCAGGCTTCTTGTTTTCATGAAGCTCCCCCAGGGACATTTTTCTTCTTCATCTCCAAAGGTCTCTGGCTGGTGGACTCTGTCTTGTGGATCTATCATGGCTCTGCTCTCTCAGAATCTCAAGACTTTTCCAAAATGCTTCCCCTTTTAAAGGATTCCAGTAGAGTAATCAAGACCCACCTGGAATGGGTGGAGTCACATCTCTGTGGATGTAATCTAATTAAGTTTCCAACACACCGTGCTGAATAGGGTTGAAAGAAGTGATTGCTTCCACAAAATTGGATTAGGATTAAAGCATGTGTTTTCTAGGGGACATAAATCCTTTCAAACAGCACACTGGGGAATATTGAGAGGAATAAAGTAACCACATATTCCATGTTTTCCCGGACAACTACCAGTTCAAACACTCCGTCCTCTGTTTCCTATAAGTTCACGGGTATTGATCAGGTCATCTGCCCTTGCTTTTGGGTTCGAGAGATGCTAAAGATTTAAGGCATAGTTGCTGCCTCCAAGAGATTTATATTCTAGCTAGGAAGAAGAAGAGGCAGATATATAAAGAGAGAAGTAAAAACCAATATATTATTTTTAACCTTTTAAAAAGAAATAGTTACCAAAACAAATAAATAAACCAAACATAAAAGCAATAGTTACAAACCTACAGACATACTTCAGGAAAGAGGAACTCCTGTGCTTCCCTCCCAAACCTCCTACATTCGCTCCGTCACCCTCCGTCTTTATATTTACAGATGCTTGTTTTCTGACATGACGGACCATGTGTACCTCCCTTGGGTGGATGCCCCCCGGAAACCTAGGCAGCCCCTGCATAACCACCACACAGGCCTCCCAACTAGGAAATCAACATCAATTCAGCATCATCTGATCCCGACGTGGCTCCATTTTCACTGACAGCCCCAGCGAGGCATTTTATTTTTCCTCTTGGTGCAGGATCTTGTGCTGCACTTTGTTGTCACATCTCTTAGTTTCTTTCCATTTAGAAGAGGGCTCTCTGCCCCTGTCTCACGTCTGCTGGGAAAGTCACAGAGGCACCTTGCAGCCATCTCCCAACCCTCGCCTACCCTGACTGCTTTTCTGTTGTGTGCAGAAACTCCAATGTGTTCCCAGCCACAGCCCATGGGAGATGTTAGTCTAACAGAGTGACTAGACCGTACCCACCTTAACCTGGGAACTGGGTTTGAGCAGCCCCAGCTTCTTATCAGGGCAGGAACTCTCAGTGGCAGGACCCCCTCCCTGTTGAGTGGCTAAATCCCCTGCCCCCAGGCAGCACAGATTTGTCTCTCTTCTCTGACTTGATGTGGGGCCTGCGAAATGGCCACCCACCAACACTGACTTGAGCACTTGGCCTCCCTGGAGACCAGCCACAGTGGGGTCTCCTTCCCTGCTGTTTTAGATCCTTTGTGCTGGGTAAGTAATGAAGTCGTCATTTGCTGAAAGTTTCTGTTGGGCCTGAACCTGTTCCCACAATGCACCATGCAGCAATTTGTCCCAAATGTCCTTGAGAGTCTTAAAATGTACAGCTTCTTCACCATGTCGGATGACCCTCAGCCAGGTCCCTTTGATATTTCCCCATGACCATTCTTATTCTTGGCAGGACTTCTTAGACGATGTGTCCTTCCAGGGCCAACAATGCCACCTTGACCCACTACCACGATGTGAACCTTCATCCAATGGTCAAGTAGATGGTCCAATGGTCTACCAAGAGCCTCCATTTTCAAGTTGCCATTTTCCACTCTGCACTTGATTAGTGTTTGGGAAGGAGAGAGTTAATTACATTAATATGCTGATCTCATCAAACTGCATGGACCTTCCTTATCATCCATAAAGACTCTTGTTTCAGAGAAAGGAGAGGAAGCAAAAGTGGAAAGGGAAGGGAATAGGGAAAGGGAAAGGAAACGTCAAGGTAGCATCTTCAAGTACCTGAGAATTATTAAAAGGAAAGATTGATAACTTTTATTCCCAGTTCCTTTTATTTCTTGTAGCTTTCCTTTGATTGCTGTTGTAATGCTTACATAAAATGTGCTTAAAGACGTATTTAATTGAAAAAATATTTATTACAGTATTTTCAACGGATTTTTTTGAGCATTTACAATGTGCTAAGGTTTCTATAGACATCTGTACTTTTGGGTCTCCCTGCTATTCTATGAGATAGTGTTATTATTTCCATTTTACAGACAAGGAAACAGATTTAGAGAGGTTAAGCACCTGTTCAAGGTCACACAGCTAGCAAATGGTGGAGCTGGGAACGAAGCTAGGCAGTTTCCCAAGTTGTCACAGTGCCTCATTACCTGGGTCACATTCTGTCTTCATTGTATCCTCCCATCCTAAATTATTTATATATTCCCATGGCTCCAATTACCACCTACAAGCCAATGATCCTCACATTTCTATCTCCATCCTAGAGTTCTCCGGTGAGCTCCAAGAATCGTAGATCCAGCTCTCCACCTCAACTAGCATGTCCCACAGACATCTCAAGCTCAATGTGGCTAAATCAAGTCTCTTGATCTCATCCCCATAACCCACTCCACTGATCTCTACATCCCTCTCATTAGTTAAGACAAAAACTTGTGATACATCTTCGGCACTTTCCTATCCCTTACTCCCCATAACTAATCGTTGGCCAAATCCTACTGACCCTACAGCCAAAATATCTCTCAAAGCATTTCGTTCCTCTCCATTGCCACTGACATATGTTTTTCTTGATGTGTCTTTAAAACGATCATCTTTTGAGTTCAGGAAGGTAACAATGCTTTAGCTCTGGGAAAGCAACTTAGGATGCTCATTTTACATTGTGTTTTAAAACCTGTACCCATGATCCCACAGAGAAAGGAATTGAGAGCACTCCCTTCTCTAAAAGCCTATGAGTTTTAGGCTCATTATGTTTTTTTAAAAACAGTTTTATTGGGATGTATTCATATACCATACAATCCATCCAAAGTGTACAATCAATGGCTTTTAGTATATTCACAAAATTGTACATTCATAACCACTATCAATTTTAGAATATTTTCATTACTCTAAAAAGAAAAACCCTATGGCCATCAGCAGTCACTGCTCAATCCCTTTATAATTCCCCATTCCTACATAACCACTAACCTATTTATGTCCCTATAGATGTATTTATATTTACATTTTATGTAAGTGGAATAATACCATATATAGTAGTTGTGTTTGATTTTGTTCAGTTAACATAATTTTTTTTTATTTTTTAGATACCAAACAAACACAATCATTCCTATTTTGATCATTCCGTTCTACATATATAATCAGGAATTCTCAATATCATCACATAGTTGCATATAACATCATGTTTTTAAAAATCTTTATTATTTTAAAATTAGACATATTGCAGGTTTACAGAAAATTCATGTAAAAACTACAATGTTCCCAAATACCCCCTATTATTGACACTTTGCATTAGTGTGGCACCTATGTTATGACTGATGAAAGAACACTAAAATAGTGCTATTAGCTATAGTCCATAGTTTCCATTAGGTTTATTTTTTCCCATATAACATCCTATTATTAACACCTTGTATTAGTGTCAATACATTTGTTATAATTCAAGAAAGAACATTCCTATATTTGTATAATTAACCCCAATCTAGTATTTACAACTGAGCTCAGTGTGTTATAAAGCCCTATGTTTTATCTTCCAACTTTCTATATAGTAGCATACACAACCTAAAATTTTCCCTTTCAACCACATTTGTATACATAATTCAGTGCTGTTAATTACACTTACAATAATATACTACATCACTGCCATCCTTTTTGAAACCTTTAAATCAACCTAAATAGAACTTCTGTACAAAATAAGCATTAGTTCCTCATTCTCTAACCCCAGTCTACCCTTGGGGAACCTATATTCTAGATTCTAACTCTATGAGTTTGCTTATTATAATTAATTCATATCAGTGAGATTATGCAATATTTGTCTTTTTGTGCCTGGCTTATTTCACGCATCATAATATCCTCAAGGTTTATCTGTTTTGTTGCATATATCAAGGCTTCATTCTTCTTAACAACTGAATAATATTCCATGGTATGTATATACCACATTTTGTTCATTCATTCATCAACTGATAGACACTTGGTTTGTATGCTACTTTGAAATTGTTCAGTACCTCAGAAAAGCCATGTTCTTTTTCTAATCCAATCTTGTGGGGCCAGTCCTTTTGTTTAGGATGGGACCTTTTGATTAGGTTGTTTCCATGGACGTGCGTCTCCACCCACTCAAGGTGGGTCTTAATCCACTTACTAGAGTCCTTTAAAAGAAAATGATTTTGGAAAAAGCTCAGAACCGACACAGACAGAGATGTTTGGAGATGCAGAAAGAAAATACCCCCAAGGAAGGTGTTTGAAACCAGAAGCCAAAGGATAAGCAGAAGCCAGCCACATGCCTTCCCAGCTGACAGAGGTGTTCCAGATGCCTTCGGCCTTTCTTTCTTTTTTTAAAGAATATATTTATTGAGAAATCTTCACACACATACAGTCCATACATGGTGTATAATCAATGGCTCACAATATCATCACATAGTTGTGTAGTCATCACCATGATCATTGTTAGAACATTTGCATCACTCCAGGAAAATAAATAAAAAGAAAAAAGAAAAAAACTCATATATTTGAGAGCACTCTCTTCTCTAAAAGCCTATGAGTTTTAGGCTCATTATGTTTTTTTAAAAAGTTTTATTGGGATGTATTCATATACCATACAATCCATCCAAAGTGTACAATCAATGGCTTTTAGTATATTCACAAAATTGTACATTCATAACCACTATCAATTTTAGAATATTTTCATTACTCTAAAAAGAAAAACCCTATGGCCATCAGCAGTCACTGCTCAATACCTTTATAATTCCCCATTCCTATATAACCACTAACCTATTTATGTCTCTATAGATGTATTTATATTTACATTTTATATAAGTGGAATAATACCATATATAGTAGTTGTCACAAGACAACTTTTATTTGGGCAGTCCATGAGAGGGAGAGGTAAGGGGTATGGGATGTATGAGTTTTTTCCATCTGCCCAATTTTTTACCTTTATCCCTCCCTATTATTTATTATTTTGATCCACGAGAGGGAGGGGAGTTAAGAAAATCCACGTCAGTTTTTCTTAACTAATGGGATATATGAGTTTTTTCCATCTGCCCATTTTTTTTACCTTTATCCCTCCCTATTATTTATTATTTTGATCCTTATTTTTTTACTCATCTGTTCATGCCCTGGATAAAAGGAGTATCAGACACAAGGTTTTCACAATCACGCTGTCACACTGTGAAAGCTATATTGTTATACAATCATCTTCAAGAATCAAGGCTGCTGGAACATCGATCAACAGTTTCAGGTATTTCCCTCCAGCCACTCCATAAACTCCGTCACACCATAAACTAAAAAGGGGTTATCTATATAATGCGTAAGAATAACTCCCAGGATAACCTCTCGACTTGGTTTGAAATCTCTCAGCCACTCAAGCTTTATTTTGTCTTATTTTTCTCTTCCCCATTTTGGTCAAGAGGCTTTCTCAATCCTGTGATTCCAGGTCCCAGCTCATCCTGGGAGTTCTGTCCCATGTTGCCAGGGAATTTACACCCCTGGAAGTCATGTCCCACATCGGGGGAGGGCAGTGAGGTCACTTGCCAAACTGGCTTTGAGAGAGGCCACATATGAGCAACAGAAGAGATTCTCTGGAGGTGACTCTTAGGCATAATTATAGGTAGGCTTAGCTTCTCCTTTGCAAAAATAAGTTTCAGAAGAATGAACCCCAAGATCAAGGGCTCAGCCTATTGATTTGGTTGTCCTAATTGCTTGTGAAAATATCAGGAATTCCCCAAATTGGGACATTGAATATTTCCTCCTTTCTCACCAGTCCCCCAAGGGGACTTTGCAAATACTTTTTTATTCACTGCCCAAATTACTCTGGGATATATTGGGGCATCACACTGACCTATACAAGCCAAGAAGATTTCATGCCCTATTCAAGATTCCATGTACTTATGGTGTTCAACTAAACTGACCATACGAGTTAAATTATGTAATGCCCTTTCGTATGCAGCACTCCGTAGCAGATTGTGTTCCACTCTGGATCTCTGCAGAATTATCTCCCTGTGCCTGGCATATGAGTGGAGTTCTAACTTGCTGTTGTGAAATCTACTTCTCAATCTGTGTGGGAGGGAACTGGGCCCTGCTGCCTCTTTGGGACCCCCAGGGTGTCAGCTTCGAGTGAGGGGGGAAGGATAGTGCTGTCTGAGTGATGTCCTGGCAGAATTCTATCTGAGATTTTTCTGTTTCTTTGATCTAGCGTTTATGGAGGCCTTCTCCAGTCTCTACCACCCTCCAGGGTAGAAGTAAGTGGAGTTTGTCATTTTACTTGCTTAATCTGTGGGGTGGCTTTTTCAGGGGATGTCTTATTTGCCATGTTGATGATGTTACTAGGTTCTTTATGTTTAGGGTTAGAAACTCTGAGTTTACCTAGTTTGATGCTCAACAGTTCAACAAACACTCTTTGAGCTCCAACTACATGCCAGGCGCTGAAATTTAAACATGAAAAGCAAGATATTGTCTCTGTCCTCAGGGCTTACAATCTAGTCAAGAGGTGGTTAAATACAGTAGTTATTGTAGTTATTTTGAAATTATTGTGTCTAATATGTAAAGTGATTTAATTGAACTGCTGAGACAAAGGACTGAAATTCAAGTCTGTCTCTCCCAACTTAAGCTATTTTCAGCTGAAAATGAATTTTTTTTTTTTTACTGAGAATAATTGGTAAGTTTCAAATAAAATTTATTTGTGCCCTATCAAGCAAACAACATATTTGTTGGTAATGATTGTTTTGCTTCCTAAGAATTTCAAGGACTGGAAGATTACATGAGATTGTAATCTTTATCTAGATTGATATATGGTCAAAATGCAGCTATTCAAAATCTGCCATAACAGAATTCTGCAGTCCTAGATGCCCACAAGTTAACTTCAATTCTTAATTTAGGGTCAAAATGATGACGTGATTTCCAAGTTGGGAAATGAGTTTTCCATCCTCGATTACGTTGGAATTCTTGAAATTTTTTTGGTTTGTCAACTTCCTACTTTTGTTTCTACAAAAAGGAAGGCTTTGACTTTTCACTTCACTGCCCTAGCCCAAGAAGAGGACTGAATTCTCTTTTTGGAATAAGTATTGACCTAAAAATTCTGAATAAAACTCAGTAATAGCAAGTTCAGGGCACAGAGAAAGCATTATAAAAGGAACAGCAGGCACGGCAGGCAAAGGAAAGGAGGGCCTTGTCATAGATTCTAATGCTGTTCGCAAACCACAGGACTGGCTATGATAGATAAGCCCTAGTTTTCCCTGATAAGGAGGAAGAAAGCAATTATCTCTTAAAAGCTTGCTATAGGCTCTGCTGGGAGCTTTACACACTCTAAATAACCCCAGGAGGTTAGTATTTTTATTTTCATTTTTCCAACAAAAAAACAGGTTCAGTGAGATAAAGTAGATTACCTAACGTCAGGTGAGTTCAGATTTAGACCCATGTTTGTCTGGCTATCTCCAAAACTCATGTTCTTTTTGTTTTATATGTTCTTTTTATTTTTTAGGTGAGTGATAATCATACTAAGATTAGAAACATGTATTTCTCAACTCCTGAAAGCCTTCGACCAAGACCTCCTGCAGCAATCACGATGGGGTGAGTTAGTAACACAGGGGCTCAGGGTGCAGCTGTTGAAGTCGTGCTGCTTGGGTGAGACCCTGAACTCCACTTCCAGATGTACAACTCTGAGTAACTTCCTTAACTCATCTGTTCATCAGTTTTCTCATCCTAAAATGGAGCTGATCATGATAACTGCTTCAGAGAGTTGTAAAGAGGATTAAATGAGACAATGCATGTAAAAAGTTTAAAACAGGGCTTTGTATATAGTAAGGGCTCAAAAAATCTAAGTAGTATTATTATTCGTTATAACTAAATGGTCTGGCCATAGAATGCTGATTAAATTATCCTAATGAGCTGGGAACTTTGTTCCTAGAGGGTTATAGAATTCTGCCCTAATCCACCTTCTATTCAGCAGTGTAAAAAGTGACCTGAATTAAGGTACAGATGGCATACCTGAGTTCTGATTCTGCAATTCCCCTACTTGTTTAAATTTATTTGTAACTCCCAGTTTATTTCTCTGGCACCTCTGCATCATTCACAGACATGTGCAGAGTGGCGAAACATTTGCCTCACTGATACATGCCTTCCCAGCTAAAGTTCAACAAGGTGGTGCTATAACTTCTCGTTTCAGCTGTCATGCTGTCGACAGGTGTCCTCTTCACAATCTATTTAGTGTCACGTTTTTCACATTTTTGTGCTTTTTCCTGGTGACTTCACTACTGTTTAAAATGGCCCCCAGACCAAGCGCTCAAGTGCTGCCAGGTGTTCCTAAAGCAAGAAGGCTGTAATAAGCCTTATGGAGAAAATACGTGCGTTAGGTAAGCTTCGTGCAGGCATCAAGGGCTGTGCTGTGGGCGGCGAGTCAATGCCTATGAACCAACAATATGTATTAAATAAGACGTCTCCAAGGACACACATAAAACAAGCTGATGTATTGATTGATTGGCTGAGCCTAACCCTGAATTTTGCCTAGGGGCAGTGACCCAGTATTCATTGATGTAGTATTTGGTGACTTGATAGAACATATAGAATAATGAGAATCACCTCTACTCGTCAGATTTGGGGTGTAATGAAGCTGGGAGAAACACTGACTATGCTGTTGACTAAGAAGGCCTAGGAGCCTGGACTAGTAGACAGGGTATGCCTATAGAACACACCACCCAACCTCAGAGGCTTAACATAGTGACCACTTGTTGTTGTCCTGGGTCCCTGCTCTGGCCTTGGCTTGGCTGGGGGCCCCAGCTAGGGACGCTGGGCTCCACACATCTGCCCTCCTCCTCTGGGGACCCGCGGCCGGTCTAGGTGTGGCCTGGTCATGGTGACAGCAGAGGCACCACATGCAAGCGCCATCACAGAAATACTCAAGTCTGTACTTTCGTTGTTTTACAAATTGTATTGCAATGACATATATGTGACATAAAAGATGTCATTTTAACCATTTTTAGAGTACAATTCAGTGACAGTAATTGACTTCACAATGTTGTGTTACCATCACCACCATCTATCACCAAAACTATTTCATCACTCCGAACAGAAACGCTGTCCCCATGAAGCAATAACATCCCATCCCCTCTCACATACCCCCCACCCCCAATCCCTGGATCCTGATAATCTGAACTGCTTTCTGTCCCTATGAATTCCCTATTTTAGATATTTCATTTACATGGCATCATATAATATGTGTTCCTCTGTGTCTAGCTTACCACACACAATATGGTATCTTCAAGGTTCGTCCTGGTTGTAGCATGTATCAGAACTGTGTTCCTTTTTATGGCTGAGTATTACATTGTATAAATACAGACCACATTCTGTTTATCCATGCATCTATGGATGGACACCTGGGTTGTTTCTATCTTTCGGCTATAGTGAATATGCTGCTGAGGACATTTGTGTAGGGGTATCTGTTTAAGTCCCTGTTTTTATTAAGGTTGTGTATTTCATCACAACTGATAATATTCTGTTGGCCAAAGCAAGTGTGCTGCTTTGAAGCTGTTATGTACCCCAGACAAGCCATGCTCTTCTAATCCAATCATATGGGTATAGACTTACGGATGGGATCTTTTGATTAGGTTGTTTCCATGGAGATGTGACCCAGCCCATTCAAGGTGGGTCTTAGTTTACTGGAGTCCTTAAAAGAGTTCACAGAAAGAGAGAGAGCTGAGAGCTGGCACAGAGAGCAGAGAGATGAAACCAAAACACAGACGTTTGGAGATGCTAAGCTAAGAGGTGAAACCCAGTCTGCCCTGGAGAAGCTGAGTGAAGAACCACAGATGCTTGGAGTGGAAGCCACTGGAAGCAGGAGCTGAGAGAGCCACTTGAAACAGAAGCCAAGTGAGGACAGCATATGTCACCATGTGCCTTCCCATGTGACAGAGGGACCCTGGACAACATCAGCCTTTCTTCAGAGTCAAAGTGTCTTCCTCTGGATGCCTTAATTTGGACATTTTCATGGCCTTAGAATTGTAAATTTGCAACTTAATAAATCCCCTTTGTAAAAGCTTTTCCATTTCTGGTACATTGCATTCTGGCAACTCTAGCAAGTTTCATGGCCAAGTCAGGGCTGGAGAATGACATCACATCACAGAAGGTGAGTCCTGCAAAGTCCTATGGCAAAGGGTACAGAGAACTGAAGAACTGGGTCCATTAATGCAACTAGTATAGTTGAATCCAATAAGAAGGATTTTGTTTCTTAAATAGTACTTAAGGGAAAAGTTGAATATTTATGTTTATATATAACTTTTTACTATTTATGGCAATTTAAACAAGGCATAAATTTCCTTCTTAAAAGAGGTTGTGCAAATTTGCTATTTTATTTCATAAAATGTAATATTTGTAAACTGGATTGAAAGCTAAGGAAAAATTAGATCTTAGTATTTGTAACTTTAATACAGCAAGTATTAATTTTAAAATCTAAATTAACCTTGGAGTAATATTTTTGGGGTACAAAAGCCCCTCTTGAGAACCTGGAGCATTTTCCTTGGCCCTCCCGCAGGCAGTCATTCTCTCCCTCTTGAAGCCTCTTGCCCAGCACCTGGCAGGGGAGCCCAACTCTCTTCCCACCATCACTGTGACAGTCGAACCAATTCCCTTTGTCATAAGACTTCTGGGGCAGGGACCATTCTTACTTCTTATGTCCCCAGAACCCAGTGCAGGGCTTGGCCCTAAGGGGCACCCCTATAATAGTTGGCTAGAGGAAGACACAAGCCGGGAGAAGGTTGAGTGGGCGGAAGGGAAGTGGCCCAGAGCCAAACCCCATGGTAGGCCTGTGGAAGGAGGCCAGGAGTTAGACTTTCACTGGCTTTCCTGGCCTGACCTCCACACAGGCTTGTCGCTTGGGCT
This sequence comes from Myrmecophaga tridactyla, assembly GCA_004026745.1. Lineage (NCBI taxonomy): Eukaryota > Metazoa > Chordata > Mammalia > Pilosa > Myrmecophagidae > Myrmecophaga > Myrmecophaga tridactyla. The sequence continues at coordinate 10,539 of PVIY010025657.1, read as the reverse complement.
TTACATGATTCTGCAGCTGTTGGTGTGTCCTAGGAGTGGGCTTGATGCTTTGCTAAGTCACTCGTCTCCACATTCCAAACACTCATTCATGGTGAGGTTATGCCCACACTTGTCTGACCACCCTTTGTAGAAGGATTCACAGAGAGAGGTCACCCTGTGACCGGAGACAGCTGCCCTGGGCTGTCGGACCTTGCTGTCTCCTCAAGAAGGTGGCTTCTGTGGGACAACAACTGCTCTCTCCCTAACTCTCCTCTCTGCTCTCTCTCTCCCTCCCTCTCCCCCTCCCTCTCTCTCTCTTCTCAGAGGGAGTAAGGCCAAGTGTCAGTCTTTTGGGGTAAGTGATCTCTCTTTATCATTTGGGGTTTTGTTTTCACTGAACAGTTTGCTATAAAGAAAAAGCAAAATTCAGAACCTTGACTGGTTGTTTTAAACCACTAAAGTTGCCAAAATACAATATACCAGAAGTGGGTTGGTTTTTACAAAGGGGATTTATTAATGTAAAAGCTTACAGTTCTGAGGCTGTGAAAATGTCCAAATTAAGGCATCAACAGGTGCTGCTCCCTGAAGACCAGCTCCCAGCGGGCCTCAGCTCCTCTGCACATGCCAGGCACATGGCGACATCTGCTGATCTCTTCCCTCTCTTTGGCGTTTTGTTGCTTCCAGCTTCTGGCTTCAGTGGCTTTCTCTCAGTGTCTGTGATTTCTCTTTGTTCTCTGTGGGTCCCCTCTTAGCTTCTCTGTCTTTTCTCTCTGAGCTCCTTATAAAGGTCTCCAGTAAGAGGTTTAAGACCCACCTGGGGCATGCCTCAACAGAAATAACCTAATCAAAAGATCCCACCCACAATAGCTCTACACACACAGGAATGAATTAGCCTTAAGAACATGGTGATTTCTGAGATATATACAGCTTCAAACTGTCACAGGCGTTGAGTCTCATTCATCTATAGGACCCCGTCTTGTAGCACAGTGTCTGAACTTATTAAATATTTGTTGCGTGAACAAATGACAGGATGAATGAATGAGGACATTTTTTCCAAAAATAAAGGAGCTGAATTCTATAAAAAATGCCTTTGTAGAAGGTGGTGATGGAAAGTGGCAACCAAAAATGATTGTTTTATCTACTGTGCAGAACACCCTGCCTCTTCTGGGAATTGCTTTTTGTAGGGTTTGAATAGGAGAGACCCTCTTCCTCAAATCTCACCCATCCACAGTGATTGGAGTAGAGCTGGGTGACTAAACCAAGTTGGGCCAATCAATGAGCCCTTGGGGATCCTCTGTGAATGGAATCTGTCACCCATGTCTCCCATTGCAGGCAGTCAAACTGGCTAAAGAGAAAAACAGAGGCCAAAGGCAAAGAGGGGATCCTCGTGGTGCTTTGAGTGACGGATTTAGTCATTCCCCAGGTCAAACATTTCCTTTTTTTTTTTGCCTGAACAGTTTTGAGTTGGTCTCCTGCCATTAGAAAGCACAAATCTTCATTAATAGAGCAGTAATGGTGCTCATAATAATAGCTAACTTATTGAGAGCTTGCTGCCTGCTGTACTTGGGAACTTGGGATATATGGTCTTCTAATGTACAGCAGGCAAATGAGCGCCAGTGTCTGATGGTGCGCATTTTAGGTAAAGGCTTATGAAACACAAGGGCCCGCCACTCTGCTTGTGCAGTTGTTCACGTGTCAGCACAGAATTTTTATATTGCTAAAAAGTTGCTTCTATTCATTCATCCTTCATTCGTTACAATCCACGAGCATTTGTTGAGGCCCTCCTGAGACACAGAGCCAGGCAGTGGGGACGTGGGCCCCGCAACCATGGAGCAGTCCCTGCTGTGGTGGGGACAAGCAGGTGAGGATGGGACAAAGGAGGATGCTAAAGGTTCACCAGCGGGGAGCATCCGACAGACCTGTTGGAGAGGAAGGAGGTGTCCCAGACCGAGGGTTCCAGAGACGGGCCAGAGGTGGGGGACGCTGGATTGGTGGAGAACACATTTATATAAGCCTGAGAAGGAAAGGGAGTAAGAGGCAGAGAGCCCAAGTTAGAAGGAGAGTAACAAAGAGTGCAAGCAGGGAGAAGGTGCTTTGGAGAGAACAAGGGTGCATTCAGGGGAGCGAGGAGAGCCTGGGGAAGGAAAGGGTCAGAGCTCACTTGAAGGTGCCGGGGGCGGGGTTTTCACACAAGGAAAGGGACAAACGCATTGTCTGTTACTAGAGGACCTGCAGATCTGTCAGTAGATCCAACTGTCCTAGGGCAAGTTTCTCCTTGGCTTTCCTAGACTCCCAGGAAGCCTGTGAGTCCATGACTCTATCATTGTTACCCTGTATTCTAAGCATTTACACGCCCAGCTCCCTCCCTAGACTTCAATCGTCTGAACGCACCAATACAGACACACGCTTCTCTCGGTAACCCTGGGGCATCTGGTGTATCAAAGGCCTGGATAAATGTTTGTTGGATGTCACTGTTACAGGATCTCGCATATAAAAAATATCTCATATTATTTATAATGTGTCGTTCGCATTTAAAGCTAGCATTACTCATCAGCAGGCAATGTGCTTTAGAAACATCAGCATCTTTGAGCCTTGGTTTTTTTCCTTTGGAAAATAGGCTAAGAACACCCGCTGCGTGTTTTAGGGCTCTTTGAGCTTTCTATGCAAAATGAGTTTTTACAGCTTGGGCTGGAATGTTAATTGCTTATTCATGGGATGCTGCCTTTCAAAGCATGATCTGCTAGATGCTCGATGGCGAGCCTCTCTCTGGTGTTGGGCTTGGGTCAGGGGCACAGTATGTTCCCAGGGAACAGAGCAGATTCTGAATGAAATTAATTGCTTTAGTGAGGCGCAAGCCCCAACCCTGGGCATATATGAAAAGGCTTTAATCAACTTACTGTCTTCTTACTATAAAGCAATTTCTTGCATTTATATAAAAGGAATTACAAATGCCCCAAAGAACCAAAGTGTTTTACAGTTTTGCAAAGAAAATCTGATTAATAAATCAGACCCCTCGACTTCCACAGTTAACTGGATGATTTCATTCATATGTAAGAGTCGGAGGCTTTCATTCCTGTTGGAACTTGCCCAACAAGTTGAGTCCTTGATCTGGTTGCATATGTGGAAAGTTGCTGTGTTATTTGCAAAATTATTCCATCAGAGAAAACATAATATTTAAAAATGAAAGATTTTTATAATCAATTGTACAGGATAGAGAAGAAGATAATTCATGGACGCAACCTTGACAAGGAAATTCTGGATTCCTAGTATTCTAGATCGAAGCCATCTTTTTTGTTTAAAGTAGAATTTTGAATTTTTATTGACGGTGAGAATAACTGGTGTGATTAAACAAAAATGCTCTATCTGTGACCTTGGCCAGTAATCCAGAAGCAATAATCATGATAACAGCAATGATGACAATAATAATGACAGTAACCACTATCCCACCAGCTGCCATATTAATGTTAGCCAACACGAGCAATGCAGACAAGACCTGAACTGAAGCTCTGGCTCAGCCACTCAAAAGCTCTGTCACCTTGTGCAAAGTATTAAAAATCTCTGTGCAATGGTTTTTTTTTAACCAGTAAAATTTAAGTGAAAGCAGGTATATTAAGCACTGGCTCATAAGAAATGCACACATACCTGTTAGTGGCTGCTGCAGCTATTATTACATATTTCAAAATGTTATTGTGTTAGAATGGGCATAGCCCTACTACCCCTAAAGAGTGGGATAGAAAGATTAAAGGTGATGGTGGAGTTATACAGAGAAGGTAGGGTTTGACAAATGAATATGATGGCTGAATCATTAAATTGATTATTTCTTTTAGTCTCTAGTATCTTACAGCAGCTAGAAGTAAAAACTTAAAATTGTGAAATTGTAACCCATGCCAAACTCTGAAATCTGTGCTACCACTAATTGTGGTGCTGTGCTTTGAAATTCATTGCTTTTTTTGTACATATGCTATTTTTCACAAAAAAGAAAAAAAATGTTGATTGCGGTGATAAAAAATATTTATTCCGTCTAGCCTCCTATATTCTGGAGCAGCTAGAAGGAAAATTCTGGGAGGATGGTATGGGAGCCCATGACAAAGTCTGGGATCTGTCCTGTAACTACTTGTTGAAGAGTGCTTTGATAACTATTGCTGTTTTCTTTCTTTGCTTCGTATGTGTGCTATATTATATCATTAAAAAGTTTATAAAAAACTGATACAGCTGAAAAAAAATCTTATTGTGGAGTGATATATTCAATACCTTTGTCGGTATCTTGTAGGGGCTATGACTGAATTGCCAAAGGCCTTGGGGCAGGTGTGCTGCACGAGCAGAGGAAGAGATGGGTTCAGGGCCAGCCCCACACTCTCTTGGAAAGAAATGGGTGTCCTAGGTTTTCGTGCTGACAGGCTTTAAGGAGGAGAAGGAGATTTTAAGGAGAGTAGTTCTGCCAAGCCATTGTGAGTTAGTGAGGATCTCGTCTAGACTCTTCTATCTAGAGGAAGGAGAAACATGGAGTAGGGTTAGTAATAGCTAATCCATGGAGGGTTTACAACGTGTCAGATACTGTTCTAGGGGGCTTAATTGCTGAATCTTCACATTGCCTTGGGCGGTGGGACACAGAGAGGGTAATTAACTTGCACAAGACCATGCAGTTAAGTGACCGAAGCTAAGCTGGGCTTTCAATTAAGCAATAGTCTCTGTGTTTAATGCCCTCCAGAGTCACGTTAACATTTCCAACAGTACAAAAAGCATAAGTTCAGTTATTATGCTATTTAATTCTTTACAAACTAGTAAATTTTGTTTACTGGTGTAAACGTCTTTAGCAAAGAGAATGGAAGGCAATTTTCCACAGTCCACATAAAGTCATAATCTGCTATTGTCACTTGAATAAATACATTTCACTTTCATGATCAAAGGGAAAGTGCTGCCAGGATGCACCAGAATGCCTTCCAGATTTAGAAGGCATGTTCAGCTCCCAGTGGCATTCCTGACTAATGCGGAGCAGGTGGTAGCATGGCTGAGCTAGCACTCATCTCTCAAGGGTGGTGTAGATTTAGACTGGCCCAAAGCAAAGAGATGGTTTTTGATGACCTTTCAAGGTTTACTATGGGCATAGAATAATTATTCTAGTTTCTTTATCTCATGGATCCATAATTTCCTCCTGGATTGCACAAAATGAACCAGAAATGAACTGTTCAGTGTAACTTTTACATTTCCCAAGTTAGGTGGAGTAGCAAGACATTAATTTTGAATACCTCTACCACTCACCTAATCTCACTTTCAAAATGTCATTAAGTGAACACATATGTTTAGATGAAAAGCACAAATTCACAAGGATTTGTGTACTCCTTTGTGTGTGTGGAAAGATCAAATTGGTCATTGTTTTCCTGAATGAAGAAATACCAATACACTGATTTCAAAGACTTTCTTATTCATTTGCTCTTATCTGAGGAAAAGAAAAACAAAATCTCACCAGTAATCTATTTGCTTAGTGTGTGTTGTGGTGTAATTCAGTACAATTAAACCCATATTTCTTGTCTGCTGTTATGTGTAAGGCATTGTGCTGGGCATTCTATTAAGATGCCTTGCCTCATTTAATTTATATAACAACTTGCACAGGTAGGACAGGCATTGTAATAGGTATTGATTTTGTCTGACCAGCCACATCTCTCATCCTGCAAATAACAGAAAACCCCCCAAAATTGGTTTACACCAATGAGATCTCAATTTTTTTTCTCACAAACCGGAAGTCTAGGTAGACATTTGTGGACATTAGTTTGTCTGCTCAGTGATACCATTTGGTAGCCAGCTCTTTCCGTCTTTCTGGTCTACTGTGTTTAGTGGGTTGGCTCTTGTCTCCATGCTTTTTTGCCGGCCAATTTGCAGTCATTTCCAGGTAGGGATTGATTCTGATTAGCCCTGTAGGTGGAGGGAGCCAATATACAAGCAAACGTAAAAAAAACAAGGTGACTTTTCTAGTGATCAGTGCATTAGGCATTTCATTGCTCTTGGTTCTCAGTTGGGGTTATAAGTAGAATATTTTGCTGATACTTTAATATGGTGTTCCCTTCAAAGGCAGGCACCAAGCAAGAGCAGCTGACTCTGTCTAACGGGCAGAAAATAAGTTATTGCAAGGATATTGGGGAGCTCATTTCATTATGGTAAAGGCTCAGAAAGTCAACAGGAACAAAGGAAGGCTGACTGGTGGAGAAAAAGCCAGGTTCCAAGGAGAATGCTGTTGGAGTGCCATTTCTCCTGACATTTGATGCCACTGCACAGGAGGCTGGATGCTGCTGCTATCACAGCTGCCATGAATATTTTCCTATCTATCTCCCAGTCTTTGAAGCATGGGTATCTTGGCTTGCCAGGGCTGCTCTAACAAATACCACAAGCACATTAGCTTAAACAATAGGAGTGTATTGTCTCACAGTCTTGGAGGCTAGAAGTCCAAAATCAAGGTGTTGGTGTGCTCCTGCTTTTTCTGAAGTCTGTAGTGTGCTGGTGGTGGCTTGCTGGAGATGGTTAGCTTGGTTTCTGCCTCTATCAAGTGGCTGTCTCCTTCCCTATCTGTCTCCTACTGACTGTCAATTTCCTCTGCTCATAAGGACTCCAGACTTTAGATTAAGGCCCACCCTGATTCAGTTTGATCTCATCTTCATTAAATATCTTCAAAGATCTTATTTACAGATGGGTATATGTCCGCAGAATGGGTTTACAAATAGGACTAGAGTATGTCTTTGTGGGGAACGTGATTCAATATACAACAAGGGAATTGAATTGTCCGTGTGTAGGTGATGAGTGTGTCCCTCACAGCCAGGTACCAGGAGAGAAGTGTCCCTTGGGGATAGGCCCCCATACCCCCCCCCCACAAGTGTGCATGTTAGTCAGATACTGGGTGGTTAAAAAGAATGAAAATGGGTCCAGACTTCCCAACCTGTTTGGCTTTGTTCTTATCTCTAAATATCAGGTTATATAGCTCATAGCATGCAATTGCAGGTTTCCCCCTGTACCCTGGACTTAAACACTCTTTATACAAGAATCATACCTTTGAAGTAATTCTTATGAGAACTAATTCATATTTCTAGTGTGAATCAGTGGGACACGTAGGTCTATACAACCCCTTTCAATCTTGTTCATTTTCAATATGGTAATATTACTTCTAGACCTGCTAGAGAATCACCTTCACCTCTATCTGTTCCCTTACATTGGAGCTCAACCTCACTGAGCTGTGTTCAGAAGGAAACCATCAGCACTACCACAGCAACAGCAGAGGTAAATAATGGGCTGAGGGACAAGAGTTAAGAGGAAGTTTAGATTTCCTGTTTGGCGAGGGTGTGTTTATTGGTTTTCTTTCTCTTGGGAACAATGAAATTATCTAAAATTGAGAATATTGATGGATTGTGGACTTTGGGCCTTCTACATGGTGCCCGATGAATGCAGGTGGCTGAGAGATGCACTGACAGAGAAGTAGGTTGGCGAACGATGGGGTGTACTTAAGAATGAAGGCTGTGCTGCTACAAAAAGGAACGAAGTCGTGAGGCATTCAATGATGTGAATGAACATGTGGGACATCTGGTGAGACAAAATAAGGCAGAAACAAAAGAACAACAATGGTATGGTCACCTTTAGAAAATGCTTCTAAGAAAACAGAGGCCTAGATTGTAAGCTTTTAGAGCAGACGCATTAAGTCCAGAGTGGTGATTATTATTTCTGGATTTTGAGAGGCTGTTATATATATATATATATATATATATAACCTGATATTTAGAGATAAGAACAAAACCGAACAGGCTGGGGTTAAAATAATTCGGAACATAGGGGTAAGGAAGACAGTGTCTATATTTTAGAACCACACATACTTTTTGAGACCAATGGAAGAAAGGTTTATTTGATTTGGGACTGAAATTTTCTGTAGTGCATAATCTAATTCAGCCTATCTGTATAGCTCATTTGAACAACTGAAACACAGGGAGCACAGAATAAGAAAGAGGTCCTTTAATCCGGTATAGATTATTTTAATGCCTGGAAACATCCTAGAGTATATTAAGCAGATAATCAAAAAGTATTGGCAAAGTTCCCTGAGAGATGTGAGAAAGAATATGGAACTATTAAACCTTACCATCAGGTAATCCCCTGATACTGTGTCAAACTTTAGGGACACCCAAATCAATAGGCCATGCCCTCCATCATGAGGCTTACTCTTGTGAAGCTTATGTAGGTAGCATTAAAAGCTTAGACTACCTATAGGCATGCCTAAGAGTTACTTCTGGAGGACCTCTTGTGTTGCTCAGATGTGGCCTCAGTCTCTCTAAGCCCAATTCTGCAAGGGAAAACATTGCCCTCCCTACTATGTGGGACAAGACATCCAGGGGTGACATGAGAGCGGACTCCCAGGTATGGCACTGTGGGATCAACAATTCCACCTGACCAAAAGAGGGAAAATAAGTGTAATTAATAAAGTATCAGTGGTAGAGAGAGTTCAAATAGAGTCGAGAGGCTACTCTGAGGGTTGCTCTTATGCAAGCTTCAGGTAGACCTTGCTACGTACCTGTCAACCCCCAACCAGGACCATTCCAGCCAATCCTAAAGAACACCTAGGGCAATATATAAGATTCCACAAGGGTTCCAGGCACTAGAATAACTTTGCAGAAACCTACAACCTCCAGATGGGTCCAGATAAGTTCTGAAACCTAGCCCAGCCTCTCCAGAACATCAGATAGTTCCATCTCCCTATCCCATATTAGTGACAGACCCTTCCAATATGAAAAATTTAGAATTGCCATAGTCCAAACACCCCTAAAGAGAGGTATGGAAAGATCAAAGGTAATGGTGGAGTTATATATAGAAGATAGCATTTAACAAATGAATATGAATGCTGAATCATTCAATTGGTATCTCTTTTAGTCTCCAGTATTTTAGAGCAGCTAGATGTAAAAACCCGAAATTGTGAAATTGTAACCCATGTCAAAGTCTGAAATGTGTTCTACAATTAATTGTGGTGCTGTGCTTTGCAATCTATAGCTTTTTTGTATATATGTTATTTTCCACAAAGAAAGAAGGAAAAAAAGTCAACTGTGATGTTAAAAAAATATTTAAGCCCTCTAACCTCCTATATTCTGGAGTAGCTAGAAGGAAAAATATGAAAATATGAGAGGATTGTATGGTAGCCCATGACAAACTCTGGGATCTGTCCTGTAACCAATTGTTGAAGAGTGTTTTGAAAACTATCGCTTTTTTATTACTTTGCATTGTATATGTTATTCTATACAATAAAAAAAGTTAAAAAAAACTAATATTAGGTTTTACCTTACTTTTACATACATAAAAATGATTAAAGGTATTATCTTTTCATCCTGTACCAGTACAATGAGATGCTACATTTGTCATCCTTGAATACATGATTTTTGTAAGAGAACCATAGCTATCATCAATACACATGTTTAAGCTAATTCAGCTAACCAATAGATTTTTATGGAATGAAATAGTTAATTTAAAAAAAAAACTGCAAGAAGTAAAAAGGGAAATAAACAGAAATACAATAGTGATGTAAGACGTCTTCATTCATTTTTGTCAATCAATGATTGAGTAAGTAACTTAAAAGTAACATAGAGGAGCTGAAGAATATAATTAATAAGGTTGATGTAAAAGCAAGATATTGAACTTCATGCTCTTATATTAGAGAATGCACAATCTTTCAATGAACTGTTCACTAGACCCATGGTACAATGATATATAATTATCAAATCACAAAGAAAATCACAATAACTTAACATTGAAATAACATAATCCAGAGTATCTGAACACACTTTTCTTGTTTTTTGTTTTTTTATATTTTTATTGATGAAGCAGACAACAAAAAGCACAAACATTTTTAACATATGAACATTCCATACTTGGTGTACAATCAATAGCTCACAATATCATCACAGAGTTTTATGTTCATTACCATGATCATTCATTTCTTAGAACATTTGCATCACTCAGAAAAGGAAACAAAAAGAAAAAAGAAAAAACTCATACATACCATACCCCTTACCTCTCCCTCTAATTGGCCACTAGTATTTCCATCTACCCAATATATTTTAACCTTTGTTCCCCCTATTTTTTTCTATACCCCTTAACAGTCCCTTTCATTGATCACTAGTATTTTGTCTACTCAATTTATTTTAGCATTTGTTCCCCCTACTATTTATTTATTTTTAATCCATATTTTTTACTTCTCTGTCCATACTGTAGATAAAAGAGAGCATCAGACACAAAGTTTTCACAATCACGCAGTCACATTGCGAAAGCTATATCATTATACAATCATCTTCAAGAAACATGGCTACTGGAACACAGCTCGCTGTTCCACGCACTTCCCTCTAGCCTTTCTAATACACCTTAAATTAAAAAGGTGATATCCATATAATGCATAAGAATAACCTCCAGGATAACCTCTTAACTCTGTTTGAAATCTCTCAGCCATTGACACTTTATTTTGTCTCATTTCTCTCTTTCCCCTTTCGGTCGAGAAGGTTTTCTCAATCCCTTGTTGCTGAGTCCCAGCTCATTCCAGGTTTTCTGTCC
>PVIY010025656.1:9773-36470 GCA_004026745.1 Myrmecophaga tridactyla | reverse complement strand
ATGAGAGCAGACCCCTTTTACGATTGAGGTTAGGGGGTGGGGGGAGGGAGGGAAAATCAAAGGGGAACTAACGGCTGGGTCTTTAGAAAGCGCGAAGGGCAGGATTCACTCCCAGAGGTCGAAAAATCCTACAGCGAGAGCAGACAACACTCCCAGCAGCCCCACCCCCGGGGCCCTTCTGGACCGCACTCTGCCCATCCCCCCGGCCCCGCCTCTGCCAGCAACATCTGGGGATTTGCCACCTGAAGGCTAAGAGGCCCAGAAAGTCCTTCCTTGTGTCTAACCCCAGTTCTCTCGCTGTTGCAAGCTAGTCCCAACCCAAAGGTCCAGAGCAGCCTGCCCTTAGACAGGGGGACAGCTGGGGGCATGGCCGGTCTCTCCTCAAGAAGGGGGGTGGGGGTGGGCAGGCATTTATCATCCTGGACCCTTTGTCCCAGCTTGATGAGCTTCCTGCCTTCGGGAAAATTCCTCCTCCGGACTGACCGTGGTCACTCACATTGAAGCTTATTTCTGCCTGGCAGGGTCTCCCCTTTCTCTGGGGAAAGCAGAGCATGGGAGCCCTGGGCCACAGCAGCCTATGCCCGCCAGGTGCAGCCTGATTCTAGTCCTGAGAAGTTAACCCTGGGGAAGGGTGGGGAGGAGGCGGCCCAACCCGGCTTGGCAGGCTCCTTGCCTGAGCTCCCTCAGCAGGGCCAGGCTGCAGGTTTCAAGCCCAACTCAGCATTCCTGAAGGGGCCAATTTTAGCCTCTGACACTATTTTTGGGCTCCGCTGCTCACCACTGGCTGAGCTGGCTGAGAGGCTCACCCCCTCTGAGCACCCCACCCCACCCCTGTCCGCACATGCTGTTCCCCCTGCTCCCCCTCCTGCCTGGCAGCTCCTACTTCACCTCCTTCACCCATTCCCCTGCTTGAGATCCTTATATAGCAAAGGCCAGAAAAAAAAAATGGAAATAAGCCATACTGGCAGTAGGTTGGGTGGAAATTGGAAGGCAGAAAGACTGTTCTTGGATTTCTCCAGGTTCCACCTGCAGGGGAGACCTCTGGGAAGGTCCCAGGGACTCCCGAACACCAGCAGGCGGGGGCCCCTAGTCCCCTAAACTTGCCTCCCACCCCACCCCCGCCCCCTCAGCCGGCCATCAAGGCTGAAGAAAGCACTAAATTTAAGAACAGCCTGGCCTCAGGACTCCGCCCACTGGGGGGCCCAGAGGTGGGGGTGGGCAGGGACCTCAGCTTTTCTCACATTGGGAAGGGCGGGTATTGCTAGCTGAGAACGGAACCTTAAAGAGCTCTGCTCTAGCTTGGTACCACATAAACCTAGAACCTGAACCTCAGGGTTTCTTTTGGGGACCTCCCAGCCCCCAACTCAGCTCAGGAACTCTGTATGAAAGGAACGGACCTGACTCTCAACAACCATTTTCTGTCTCCCACCCCAGACTTCAGTCTGCTTTCCTTCTGTCCCACCCGTTGTCCTGTTACCTGCCCGTCACTCTGTGTCCTCTTCTTCCACTTTGCAGATGATTAACAGAGAAGGTGGGGAGATGGTAAAGGAAACTGCTCTACCTTTAAAAACCCCTGGCTTTTAGTGAGCTAGGCTTGCATCTTGACTCAGTTTCCATTTTCTGTAGCCTCTGGCACAATGAACCCTTCATCCTTTCTCCTTAGCATCCCCTGTTCTTTCTCCCAAAGCCCTTCTTCATCCCAATTTCCCTACTCCTCGCCAGTGATATCTCCCAGATTTTCAGAAAAATGTTTTGTAGATAAAGAAAAACAAAAAATTCAACCCTAATTTCTGCTAGACTCTAAAAATAGCCACCACCTTCCTCAGCCCATTTAATTTAACAAATGTGCCCCTCACATTGCAAGGTGGGGGGTCCCAGGTTGGACATCTTCCTTTTGATTGCTCTGGACGTGGTGTATTCTGGGAGGGAGTGGCCATGGTGTAATTAGCTCCTGTGGCTGCCCAACAGAGATGGGAGAGAAAGGGAAGACAGGGGATGAACCGTTGTGTAAAGTTGACTGAGGAAGGCAGAGGCAGCATTAGATAACCAAAGCTCTGGGTTTGCAGTACAGTCCCACCCCTTACAGCTGTAGGGTCTGGGGCAAGAAACGTAGCTCTAAGCTATCTTGTCTGTAAAATGGAGATTAAAATATTTTCCTTTGTCAGAACTGTTATAAGACTTAAATGAGCTGACCCCTGGGAAAGTGTTTTGTTAACTGCACAAGGCTTGGTCAAGCGGGAAGGAATAAGCCACTTCCTTCTCTCACTGCTTGCCTGAGTTTCTCTCTAGCCCCACCTAATGTTTTCCAGATTCAGGGTCCACCCCCACAAACACACACACACACACACACACACACACACACACACACACACACACTCCTGAGCTGGGATGGGGAGTTGGGGGTGGGGGTAGGGGGAGTCTGGGAGGATGGGGAGAAAGAGGTTAAGTGGAGCAGGCATGCCCCAGAGAAAACACCATCATAGCCACCTTGAAAAGTCAAGGATTCTCACCTGGGGCAGCTCTGGCCCCTCCCAGCCCCACCCCCACCCCAGTGCCAGCCTCCCTCTGCCAGCCTTGTACCCAGGGATCCCCCTTGCTCTGGGCTGGCTGGGGAGGTGGAGGGAAACCACGTCCTGTTGCCAGCGTCTTCTCATCGCTGTCCACAGATGGGGAGTTGAGGTTGATGTAGGCAAGAGACCTACATGAGGGTGGAAGGCGGTGGGCCAGGACATGAGGGAGAGGGAAGCACGGAGGCAGGACCAGAGACACTGGTAAGGAAAGGCCAGTGGGAAAATCTGCCTTACACTGGCCTTTTCCTGCTGCGTGTCTGGACTCCAAAGTCTGTCCCCATGTTCCCTCTCACCGGGCCACTCAGCCCCCCACCAGATCAGGCTGTTGGGGCAAATGCAGGCCGTGGGATCTGGACCACCTGGGCAGAACCACCCCACCCCCACACCCCGCCCACCACAGGAGAAGGAGACGACTCTGCCACTGGACTCTGCGACCCTGAACCTGAGAGCCCGTGGGGAAATGGGACTCAGACCCCAAGGTCTCTGCTTTCGTTTTGTTCTAATGGGGGAGAAGAATGCTCGCTGTCCCTCTGCCCTCCCCACCTCCATCAGCCTCAGCTCCCCCTCGGTGGCCGGCGGTGACATGATGCTGTCAGCATGGCGTGGTGTGTCCTCCACCTTTGCTGCCGCCCATGGCAAGGGGGATCCGGCTGAAGGGCTGCTAGAGGGAGGCTGGCACTGGGGGGCTGAGGGGGGCCCGCAGGAGCCCAAGCAGCCCCAGTGGGTGAGAATCTTTCGAGCGGATTACAAAGAGCTATCTGCCCTGGCATTTCTCTCAATACTCAGAAGCCGCCCCATTTGGAGGGTACATGTGTGCTTGGGGAGCCCATGAGAGGAGAGGGGGAGGGTGGCTTCTCCTGATGGTAAGTGAAGACAGTGAGAATGAGGGCATGTGCTTTCATGGGCTTCCATAACTACAGACCTTCCTGGCTTCCTCTCTGCCCACGGTCCAATTTCAACTCCTTGAGCTGCTGTATTCCCCCATAAAATTATGAGTATAAAAAGCACTTTGCAAACCCTGATACTCTACGAAGAAGTATGGAGTATGCTGGAATTATGATCGTTGTTATATCCAAAAGTTAGGACTTCTGCTGCCCACTTGTTAGCTATGGGAGGCCTAAAGAGAGGCAGGGCTCGGCTGCCTCTCAGCTTCCCAGGCTCCTGGCCCCCCTCGGCCTGTCCACAGCCTACTGCTGAGCTGGAGGCATGGGGAGAGGCAGGGAAAAGGTGATGTGCTGGCGTATGGGGAGGGAGGCTGGGAGAGACAGCATGTGTTCCCTTAAAATTGGACCCCAGGCCCTGACACCGTCTAACTGGGGGTGCAGGGGAGGACGTGGGGTCCGGGTCTCCCACTCCCCCAGCTCCCCCAGCTGTCTCCTACCTTGGACCTTCTGGTCATGCCCAACAGGAAGCTGACGGTCCGGCGCAGGGAGGAGCCTGCCCAGGAGCCCGAGTCCCCTTCCAGCTGCCCACTGCTGCTGCTCCAGGGACTGCGGGGCAGAGAGAAGAGGTGCCGAGGTGCAGACGAAGCTGGCAAGGAAGAAAGTAACTCCCGGAGAGAAGGGGGCTGAAGGGGTCCCGGCCAGGAGAGAGAGAGTGGGGATGGGGTGGGGCGCCTCCTGACAGAAGGGGTGAGGATGAGAGAGGAAGGATCCGGAGAAAACGGTAACACTCCGCCCCGACCTCTGTGACTTCCTGGATGCGGACACTGGAGTTTCGAAGGCCCCTCTGTTTATGAGGACAGTCCGGGCTCCTCCCCATAGCTGCAGAATCCCTCTCCCTACCTAACGCCAGGATGGGAGGGCTCAGCCTCCTCTCTCCTGCTGCCCCCAGCGGGAGGGGTGTGGGGCGGGGGCTCTCCAGTGGGGCATTCCCCCCCCACCCCACTGCAGAACAGAAGCCCTGGATGCGACCCTTTCTGCTGTTTGGAGAGGGCCTCTGGGCCCAAAGCCAGGAGGGACTGAGTTTCCTGGGATTTCATCAGCCCCATCCCATGAGCTAATCCCAAACCGGGAGCCAGGAGGATGTGTCAGCTAGAGATTCTCAGGACCGCAAATTGGAGCCCCATATCTTAAAGGGCCCATGACTTGCTCACACGGTCTTAGAGGCCTGACCGGCTCTAATCAGTGTCAGGAGCCAAGGAAACAGGTGCTGATTTTGCATGCTTGTTTACACAGTTATTGAATCTGCAGCCTCACTGAATTCCTGAACTATGCCTTCAGCCCCTGCCCTCTCCCCTCGGGGCTGTAAGGTCCTGGCCCAGCTTTCCTGAGAGCCACTCCCCACTGGTCGTTTATCTGATCTGTGGTCCTTGGTCACGGATCTCCCTGTTGTATTTTGGTCCTTGGTCACTGTATCTCCCGCAGACGGTCCAGCAGCGGCCCTGCCTACTCGAGCTTATGTTACGGGCATCAGCGAGGAGCGCCCACTCTCTTTGATTGAACTGGCATCCTATAGTCTGGATACGCCTTCTTTCCCCCTAATTTCTTCCCTATTCCATGGGGCCCCTACCCGAGCCTTCCCTCCTAAAGAGAAGAGGACAGATTCTCTGTAGGCTCAGGGAGAGGTGATGTCAGGATATTTGGAGGTCTTCAATCGGAAGTGGAAAGGGTTGCAATGTTTTGGGAAACAGAGAGACGCCTGAGGCTACAAAATCCACGCCCCAGTCTCCCACCATCTCTCCCCAGTCTAGGCCTCTGGAGGCCTCTGAGTCCCCCAGACTCACCTTTTGCGGAGGTCAGCAGCAGGGGACTGGGATAAATTCTCTGCCAAAGCAAAAGGAAAGGAGAAGTGGCTGGCTGAAGCCAGACAAAGGCGTCCACGGCCGCCGCCCCCACCCCCTCTACCTGGATCAGGTTCCCCGGCTGCAGGTGCCTGTGACGCCATTCCTGAGGGCGGGGGCCGGGGAGCGGGGAAGGAGGGCGGGCTCTGAGCCCAGGGCACCTGAGGAACTTAGGAGCCAGGGGAGCAGGACACCGAGGTTCCCAGGAGAAGGGGGCTGGGGCCTGTGTCTCAGTTGTGTTTCTGGTGATGGGGAGGACAGAGATTTCACACTGCCTCAATGCCACACCTTGAAGACATGGTAGGCTCCAGGTAACGGTCCTCCATCTCTGATGAGACAGTAGGTTGGAGATCTTCACTCTGTTCTCTGTCCTCCTTCGTCAGAAGGAGAGTCTCAGAAGGTCAAAGGCCTGAATTCAGACCTCTCGTTTAAATAAAGGCATTTGGGGGCTCCAAGGTGTGTGGTCTGGACCCAAACTGCTGGCTCTGGGTGGTGGTGAGACTAGTGGAGGAAGGGGCCACCGCTGCTTGACTTCTCGCCTTTACTCACCAGCTGAATCTGAGCAGCCCAGGAAGTCACTGATGCCACTCATGGACACAGATTTAGAAAGGATGCCGGCTGCCAAGTGGTCTGAAGGGGCAACAGAGGGGTGACAGGAACGCTGACCCTAGAAACAAGTCCAGAGTCCTCACCCAGGGGCCAGCCTTCATCCGTCTTTCCCCCATGTACTACGCTTCCCCATGGCTTGGCCCTTCTTCAAATCAAGGCTTCCCATTGCTTCCACCCCCATATCTGTGATATTCCACTTGAAATATTTCAGAAGTTATTCCTGCTATTTAGCATGCATCGCTCTGCTGCAAGTCAAGCCCAGGCTTTCTTAATATAGATAATATCTTGGACAAGAAAATATTTGTGGTGAATGATTTCCAGAGGTGACGAACTCAACCTATAGAGACCAGGCAGGTAATGATAAAAACTGAAGCAATAAGGGAATAGAAATAGTCATACAGCACACACTCCACTGTTAAAGAATGGCTTTTTTTTTCAAGTCTACATGAGCATGTCAAAAACTGGCCACGCATTAGGCCATAAGGCAAATCTTAACACATTTCAAAGAACCTGTGTCACAGAGATCAGATCCGTCCAACCTCAGCAAATGGGTAAAGGATCTGTGATATATTCATACACTGAAATACTATTTGGCAATAAAAGTGAACAAACCACAGCCCACTCAACAATATGAAAAAAATCAAGGCACAAAGGATTTAGATTATGTATGGTTACATTCATAGCAAGTTCAAAGTAGGCAAAACTGATATTGTTTAGAGATGCATGCATAGGTGCTAAATCTATAAAGAAAATCAATCCTCAAAGTCAGGAAAGTGGTGAAAAAGAAGGGGAGGGGGTTCTGGATTTGGGCAATACTTTTTTCCTTTTTTAGAGAAGCTATAGGTTTGCAGAAAATACAGAGTTCCCATATATCTCCTCTCTACTGATAACATCTTGCATTAATATTTCTTACAACTGATGAAAAAATATTATAATTGCACCCTAATGTAAACCGTGGACTATAGTTAACAAGATTTTTTTTAGGTGCAGTGGTTACACAGCTGTTTGCTTCCTAATTATTCATTAAACTGTGCTTTTAAGGTTTATACACTTTTCTGTACGTATATTCTACTTCAAAGCTTCCTTAAGTTTTAGAAAAGATGTATAGATTTAGAATTTTAAAACACCTTTTGAATAAATTACTGATTAAAGGAGAAATGATAATGAAGAGGTTAAGATATTTTAAAAGTGAGTAATAGTGAAATAGCAGAACAAAACTTGTGGGTGACAGCCAAAGTGGTATTTCAAGGGCAATTTATGCCCTTAAAATGCTTATATTGAAAAATGTTTTAAGCTGAAAATTAATGCACTATGCCAACTTAAAGAGTTAGAAAAAGAACAACAGAATAAGCCCAAAGAAAACAGAAGGAAGGATATAATAAAGATGAAAGACAGATCTGTGAAGTAGTAAAGGAGAAAATAGAGAAGATCAATAAGCCTAAGAATTGTTTGTTTGTTTTTATTTGAACAGGATCTAAAACAGACAAATCTCTGATATAAGAAGTAAAGAAAAAAGGGAGAGAAGGCACAAATAAACAAAATTAAAATGAAAAAGTGGGCCTAACTACAGAAAGAGAAGTAATTTTAAAAAAATGATAATACTACTTGCAACTTCATGCCAATACTTTTGAAAACGCAAATAAAATAGACAAATGCTTTAAAAAAGAAAAATAAATTATACATATAACTTACCAAAACTGAATCAAGAAGAAATAGAAAGTCTGAACGGTCCTATGAAAGAAATTGAATCAGTCATTAACCTTCCTATAAAAACAACAACAAAAGCAAAACACCAGGCCAAAACGGTTTTAGTAGTCAAGGGACAGCTCTCTCAAGGAACAGATCATCTTGTAAAAACTCTTCCAAAAAAAAAGTAGAGAGAGAAAGAATACTCCCCAACTCTCAATATTAGGCAAATATAACCTTCACTCTAAAATAACATAAGGACAGTACAACAATGGAAAATTATAGGCCAAACTTTCTTATGAACCTAAGTACAATAATCTCAACAAAACATTAACAATATTAGTAGATTTAAAATGGCCACAAATTATTTTCAGCTCCTCAGATTAAAAATGAGTCTTTTCTTTCTTCCCTGTTTGAATTTGGGTTGCTCTTTTGCTTTCTGCCAAACTTTGATGAATAGAATGCAGTGGCATTATGTGATTTCTGAGTCTAGGCCTCAAGAAGCCTTGAAGTTTCCACCTTTGGCCTCTTGGAATTATATTACTGTGTGAACAAGCCAAAGCAAACTTGACGAGATCCAAGTATCCCAACTGGTAGCTGCCAACTGACAGGTAAGTGAGGAAGACCAGCCTTGGCCATTCAGCTCTATTCAAGTACCAGATGACTGCAAGCACATAAGTGGCTGCAGGTGAGAACAGCAGAAGAACCACCCAGCTGAGCTCAGCTCAGATTGCCCACTCACAGAATTGCAAGCCAAAAAATAAATATTGTTGTTTTAAGTCACTACGTTTGAAGGTGGTTTGTTGCACATCAATAAATAATTGATACCACAAATGAAATTTATCTGTGCATAAAAAAGATAATGCATCATGACAAAGTTGGATTTATCTTCAAAATAAACAGTGGTTTAACATGAGAAAAATCTTTAAGTGTAATTCACACCTCTATATAAAAGATTAAAGGAGGGGAAAATGTCCAGTTCAATAAAATGCAGGAAAGCATGGATAAAATTCAACACTCATTCAAAGTAATTAACATCATTTTTCAATAGGAAAATTAAAACCAGAATGAAATACCACAGAATGCCTAAATTAAAAATTGACAAAAAATCCCTGTAATATACCTAATACCTTCTA
Source organism: Myrmecophaga tridactyla (assembly GCA_004026745.1). NCBI lineage: Eukaryota > Metazoa > Chordata > Mammalia > Pilosa > Myrmecophagidae > Myrmecophaga > Myrmecophaga tridactyla. Next base: position 27,687 of record PVIY010025656.1, on the reverse strand, counting down.
TTAGGAATAGAAGAGATCTTCCTTAACCTGACAAAGAGTATCTTTCAAAAACTGCAGGCAAAATCAATCTTAATAGTGAAATATAAGATGTACTCCCTCTAAAACAAAAACAAGACAAGGGTGATCATGCTCACCATTCATATTAAATATTGTATTAGAGTCCTAGCCAACACAGTAAGGCAAGAAAAACAAATGAAAACAATAAGATTGGAAAAGAAACAGCAAAATTGTCAATGAAAGATGATATGATTGTCTACTTTAAAAAAAACCCAAAAATCCACAGATAAATTATTAGAACTGAAAAAGGCATTTAGTTAGATGAATAACTATAAGATTACTGTACAAAGATCTATTCAATTCCATTTCTATAAACCAAAGTAATCTTTAAATGTTATTCAAAAATAAGAAAACATTTATAAAAGCAATCAAAACTTATAAGGTGCCCAGAAATAAATCTAGTAAAGATTGGCAAGACCTATATAAAGAAAGTCAATACTTTATGAAGGAGATATATGTATATATATTTTTTTGCATGGGTAGGCACTGGGAACAAAACCCAGGTCTCCGGCATGGCAGGCAAGAACTCTGCCTGCTGAGCCACCATGGCCTGGATATGTATATTTTCAAAGTCTAACGAAACAGATACTATTTTCATGGATGGGAAGACAATATTGTAAACATGCCAATTGGTCCTAAATTAATTTTAAGATTAATTTAAGATTCAATGTAATCTCAATCAAAATATAGCGCAGGATATTTTGTTTTATAGAAATCGATAAGTTAATTTAAAAATTCACATGGAAATGCAAAGGACCGAGAATAGCCAAGGAGTCTTCTAGAAGAATAATAAAGTTGGAAGACTTACACTAGATTTTTAAGACTTACAATAAAATACAGCAATGAAAACAATGTGATTGCATAAAGAGAGATAAATAGATTAGTGGAACACAAAAAGAAGGCCCAAAATTAGACCCATGCAAATATGGTCACAATTTTCAACAAAGACACCAAGGAAATTCAATAGGGAAAGTAAAGCCTTAAATAAATTATGATGGGCAACTGGATATTTGCAGGAAAAAATAAATAAACCTTGACCCACCATACACAGAAATCAATACAAATCATAGACTTAAATGTAAAAGCTAAAACTACAAAGCTTCTAGAAGAAAACATTGAAGAAAACCTTCACATCCCTGGGATAGGCAAAGATTTCTTAGAGGTGACCAAAAGCATTAGCCACTAAAAACTTGATAAATTGGACTTCATCTAAATAAAAAGCCCATGCCATTAAAAGACAGTATTAGGAAAGTAAAAATGCACATCCCAGACTGGGGGGAAATAGTCACAATACATGTACATGACAAAGAACTCGTATCCAGAATATATAAAGAGCTCTTACAAATCAATAAGAAAAAGACAAACTATTTTTTTAAAAACCCGGCCAAAAGACTTGAACAGACACTTCATAGAAGAAAATATTCAGGTGGCCAATAAATTTACAAAAAAGGTGCTCAGCATCGTTATTCAACAGGAAAATTAAAATTTAAAACTAGAATGAAATATCACTAAGTCACTAATGACTAAAATTAAAGATTGACAAAAAGCTGTAATATACCTACGAATAAATCTAACAAATATCCACAAGGCCTGTATAGAGAAAATGGAGAGGCATACAATTATCATGGATAGGAAGACTCAATAGTGTAAAGATAGCACCTTTCCCTAAATTAATTTAGGTGAAATGCAATTCAAATCAAAACCTTGAAAAATTTGTATGCACTTTTGTATGTATACTATACTTCAATAAATATGTTCATTTCTTAATTGAGAAAGTCTGTTTAAAGACATCATAGGAGAGGAAAAATCACAAATTGCAAAAAGAATATCACCAAACATATAACAACAAAGGGTTAGTATTTAGAATATAGAAAGAATACATTGAATATATAAAGAACAATAAAGAAAAACAAAAGTGAATGGGCAAAAGACATGAACAGGAATTTCACAGATGAGGAATTTCACAAATGGCCAATAAATATGAAAAGGTGCTCAGTATTTCATTTGTAATAAGACAATTCAAATTAAGACCACAGTGAGATTTATAGCTAATAGATTGGCAAAAATTAAGTCTGATGACACCAAATGTTGAAGAGGACATAGCTCAACAGGAACTCTTACATACTGCTGATGGGGTTGGAAAATAATTTGGCATTATCTTGTAAAACCAAATATCTAATAATCCCACTCTAAAGTATTCACTGTAAGGAAATTCTTGCAAATATGTACACAAAATGACGGTCACCTCTGAAGGGGTAGCAGGGAGCAGGAGGAGGGAGGAGTGCATAAGTAAAGACAAATGCTCTGGTGAAGTTCTAGTTCTCCAGATGGGTGAGTGGGTGATTGAGCATTCATTTAAAATATAAAACACAAAGGGAAAAATACAACAGGGAATATTTGCTATACTGGCAAACTGAAGAGCACAGGTTCCATTCAAGGCCATCTGAATTTTTAAAAAGTATAAGTGCAGTGCTGCCCAAACAAACAGACTTTGGAGCTTAGATTTGGCTCTTGCACTGGCAGTCTGCAACCCCAGGTATAGCTCAATGAGTCTCAGACTTTTGGTCTGTAGATTTTGGTGGAGTACTTATTCCCACTTGTAGGGGAAAAAAACAAAAACAAAAAACCCAAACGTATAAGAAAAAATAAATGAAAAGGGTGGGCTTAAAGAAGAAAACACCAATGCCAAAAAAAGTGAAAGAGAAGGAAAAACATATATCGCGATGGAGGGGAAAAGAGGAAAAAATTCTTGATTGAGCTCATGCCCTGTGCCAACCTCTGTGCTGGGCATTTTAACACCTTTTTTCACCTAATGATCACCACTTTAAAAGATATTTTTTTATTGTTCTGATTTTCAGAAAAATGAACTAAATTGCCCAGATGGTAAGTGAAAAATCTAAGAGTCAGTACTTTCTGCTATACCACGTTGAAACGGGGTGGGGGGAGACATTCCGAGATGATGGAGAAAAGTGGGTCGTGGGATGAGACGGCTTCTTGCTGCTTCCCTCACAGGCTGCACGTGGCCCCTTCCCTTCAGCCCCGCTCTCAGGCCACAGCCATCCAAACAGCGAGGCCACAGCTGGTACCTTCGGATCCAGCAGAAGATGAGCTGGAGGGGAAGCAACTTTTCACCACCCAACTTTGGAGACATATCTATGTCCTCAGGACTGTCAGGTGGCAGACCCAGCTGGCGTCTCTGAAGCCCTTGTGACTCCTCAGTGGTCTTTGGATCCTGGTTTGACATTTCCCTCCCCACCCCACCCGGGTTATGGCCCTTAAGCCAGAAGGCTGGGCAATCTCTATGGCCTTTCTCAGTTGAAAGCCCTGAGTTTCTGGTAGATAGCTATTGTCTTTCACCATCTGCCTGGTTTCATCCCACAGATAATATGTTTAGCTCCCAATCTGAGAAGTGTAGGGTCCACAGAAAGAAGTGGTTAGAACAGCTGGGGGCACAGGGGCCTTTTAATATGGAGGAACAGAGACTCCCACATTAACACGCAGACACAGCGAGGAAGAAACAGAGGGTCTTAGAGGCTGAGGCAGGACACCCAGTCGGGGACAGAGCATCCAGGCCCAGGGAAGCAGACAGAGAGGTCCAAACAACAGTCTCAGATGCAGTCAGATGGAGTCGCAGAGCTACGCCCGGGCACAGAGAGACCCAGCAGCTGGCAGAACAGAAGAGAGAGACACAGAGTGGTGGCTGGGCAGGCAAGGGGGCACGAGAGGGGGAGCGAGGCGGTGGCCTCCCTGGGGATTTGTCCGTCCATACCACGCCGGACGACTGACCACCCTGCTGCTGCAGTCCCAGAAAGATGTCCAGCTCCTCTTGGCTCTGCAGTAAGGGGGCCTCGAGGGGGTGTCGGCATCCCGATGCCTGAAGATTCCTCCTGAAACACACATTGCCACCACTGCCCTCTGTGTCCAGCGGCCAGTGACAGGCACCGGGAGTGCCACCCCAGCCCGGCCCTGCTGTTTGCCCCCAGCCCAGCCCTTCCTGTCGGCATGGACGTAAGCACAGACCCGAACCGGCCTCCCTTCGGGGCTTTGCTTTGGCACAGCTGCAGAGGTGGCTGCAGGCAAGGGTGACCCCTGCTGGCCACCAGGCAGCACTGCCCTCCGGAGGAAAGCTGGTGTTAAGGGGGAGGCGAAGGGCAAGCTGGATTTTCACCCCTCACCCTATTTCTGACACCAACCTTTGTCCCCACCCAGCTAAATGGTGCACCCGGGGCTCCCTCCTCTCTCTATGCAAGGGGCAGAGTTAATATTTGAACAAGAAGGGTGACGCTTGGAGGCCCCAGGGTACGGTGGGCACCGCATAAGGAGTCACAAAGCTTCTCCATCTTCCATCAGCTACTCTAAAGAAGGTGCCACGAGCCCTGGGGACATTGCTTCTCGCCCAAGCTCCCACCCAAGGCTGTCCAGGGTCCTCCCCACCGAATCTGGGAGCTAGAGGGGTTCAGTCGACTCACCAAGGCCGGCGAAGCCTGTTGAAGAGGACCCTGCAAAGCGGGGGTCGGTGCCCTCCTGAGACGGGCAGGCCCCACGACGACGCCTTGCTCCGAGCTCCCCATGCTGACCACTCCCCCTCCCACCCCCGGACCTTCTCTTTCTGACTTCCTCTGTCTTTGGGGAAGTGGTGAGGGATTTTCCAGGGGAGAAGGAAATGAAGGGTCCCTCTCCTCCAGCCCCCCACCCCAGCCTGAGCAGACTCTAGCAGGTGTCGCCATCCTCACTGTGGGGCTGTGCTATGAATTAGTCCAAGACGTTGGGGTCTCCCCAGCCTGGAACAACAGGCTGGCGGGAACCTGGAAATGGGGCAGACCCAGAGCTCTGATCCTGGGACCACTTTTCTCAAGAAATCTCCCAAAGTTCTCTGGGCCTCAGTTTCCTTATCCATGAAATGAGAAGGTTGGACCACGGGAGCTCTGGGCCCCTTCCAGCTCTGACACTGCTGTGTGGCTCCATGAAACCCACATGAGGCGTGGAAGCAGCAAGATCCGAGTATCCTGAGACCTCAAATCTGTGTCTCCTCCCCACCCCCCTCCCACCTGCCCCAGAGACCAGAGAGAAAGGAGGAGCTAGAACCCTGAGGAGGGAGGGGAGGCCCAGCCTGTCCGTGGCTCACAATCACTTTCTTATTCACCAGGGAAGACACCAGGGACCCCCAACTTCTGTCATTTTTCAAAGGTGGTTGTCTCTCTAGGGAGATAATCCAGGGATCGAAGACACCAGAACGTTCCTTTCCAACAGCTTCCTCCAAGGCCAGGGCTTGAGGAAGGGGAGACAGGAGGCGCCCTGAGACTCACCTGCCCAGGGGATCCTGGAGCTCCCCACCGGACCCCCAGCTGTGTCTCTTGAAGGGGTCATAGTGGTGGTTATGGGTGCGGAAAGCTCCCGACCTTCGGAGGGGCGCAGGGTGGAAGTCATTGCCCTCCCCCTTTTCTCCTTCCTCCTCCTCTTCCTCCATTGGCTCTCTGGACTCGACCGCAGACAGACAGCGGCGTGTGTGGCCTTGGGGCACCAGCTGTCCCCCTGCTCCGAGCCCCTCGGGGACGGCTCTGCTCATGGGAGGCACGCGAAGGCCGGTCTGAATCAAGCAAACAGAGAAGCGTGAGCAGAGTTCTAGAACCTGGAACTTGGAACTGGTGGAACTGGAAAGGAGCCGCACTCAGGGCTCCAGATGCCCAGCAACCCTGCCTGCCTGAGGCCCGGAGCGCAGTGTGGCTGTCCTGGGGGCTTGCCAGGAGTTCACTGCAGAGCCGAGTCTAGACCTTGGGTTTTCTGGCTCTCAGTCCAGTGTTCTCTTTGGTACCTAATGAGAGCCTCGTTTGCTAATTATTATTCCTTTTAAGTGAACACCAATGTGGCAGGACACCAAACACAAGCAAAGAGAAATACTCCTCCTTTCCTCAAGAACTTCAAGTATTATAAGTGTGTGTGTGTGTGTGTGCACGTGTGGGTACATAGACAAAAACACAACCGCAAAAACTAACCTGTCCAGAATATGCCAAATGCCACAAGAAAAGTATCAGCCAAAGGCTTTGGGCCGCTGGTGGAGGCTATCTTAGTTGGGTATCTGAGTTGGGGGACTCAGAAAAAGGAAACAGGAGGTGGCAGCGAGCCTCTGATGGGAGCTTGGAGGGGTGGGGTGTGGATTTGGTGGGTTGGTGATGGCGGATTCTAGACAGACATTAAGAGGTTCAAGAGTGAGAAAGAGTTAAGATCTCTTCTTTTAAGCTTTGTGTCTGATGCCCCTTTTATCCAGGGTATGGACAGATGAGTAAAATAATATGGATAACAAATAAATAAATAATAGGGTGGAGAGGGGTAAAATAAATTGGATAGATGGAAATGCTGGTGGTCAGTGAGAAGGAGGGGTAAGGGGTATGTATGAAGTTTTTCTTTTTTCTTTTTCTGGAGTGATGCAGATGTTCTAGAAAATGATCATGGTGATGAAGACACAACTATGTGATGCTAGTGTGAGCCGCTGATTGTGCACCAGGTATGGAATGTATGTGTGTGAAGATTTGACAAAGAAATATTTAAAAAAAGATCTCTTCTTTTGAAGACTCTGGTCAAATGGAAAGTAAAAGCCATTCTGACTTCTCCCCAAGGAGAAGGGCTCCAAGTATCAGCCCGAGCACCCCTCCGTTTCTCCCCTCTTTCTGGCTGGGCCTGAGTTCTGTTCGCCCAGTACCGCTGCCTGACATCAGGGTTCAGCTCAGCGCATATCAGGGTGAAGGACCCTTGGGTGAGCCCCGTTCCCAAAAGAAAGAGAAAGTACCAAGGCAGTGGAGGGGCGGGGATAGCCCTGACTTTTCCTTCCTCTTCACCCCTCTGTGCACCTCACTGCTAGGCCACGTGTGTCTAGATCTCCTAGGAGACTCCCAGGCTCTCCTACTCCCAAGGCTCTGCCCAGCTCTACTGAGATGCTAGGATGGCCCAGGGGACCGAGAAGCGGGCACCAGAATCCTCCCAGGCTGTCCGTGAGGGTGCCAAGCCTTCCCCAAGTCCTCTTAACCACCCCAGGTGGGTCCAGGCGGTTGACAAGTTGTTCCTTCAATCTACTTTCCCCTCTTCACTGTCATCTGTCCACTGCCCCCACTCCGTCCAGGGGCTGCCGTGTGCCCGATTACAGCGGCTTCCCTGCTGTAAGGAGAGGAGGCAGGCACTGGGCCTCTGCAACTGGCATGAATGACCCCCCACTGGGTAGGTTTAAAAATTAATTAAGGTGAGGCCTATGAAACCAGCCCAGGCCCTGCGCCTGTCCGTCTAAGTAATCCACATCTGGGAGCCATGTAGAGAGGACCCCCTTCCCCCCAGGGCTGGCAGTCACCAAGACGCACCCTCTGCTCCTTGTCAGCAAACGTGGACCCTGTGTCACCTGGCCAGACCTGCAGGGAGAGGACAGAGCCTCGGGGACAGAGCCAAGGGCCCAGAGCACAGTGCCTGCAACCAGTGGCCTCCCAGGCTGCGATCCGGGTGCGAGTGGGTGTGATGGGAGTTGACCAAAGTGGCCTGAGAAGCTGGGCTGGTGGGAAGAGAAGGAACTGGAGATGCTAAGCAGGAAAAGAGGAATGGGGACTGGAAACAGGACAGAGACAGAGGGGCACCAAGGCAGAGAGGAGACTGGGATGACCTCATGTGCACTGGCAGCCAGTAACCTTGTGAAAGAGGAAAGGCTGCTGGTGTCGCACCTGGGCACCGCCTCCTCTGCTGCTCCCGCCCCCCAGTGGAGCCCATGGGTGGCTGTGGCAAGGTGAGCGAAGTGCAGGGAATGGAAGCCCTTTCTTCTTTCCCGGCCCCCTGGAGACAAACCTGCTCCCTTGGCCCAAGGACAGACACCTCTGATCCCGAGATCCATTCATGCCTCACCCTTCTCCCTGCGAAAAGCCTCCCTTTCCCCATTCCACTCGCATTGTCTGCCCTCTGGGAAAGTGGACTCCATCAGGCCCCTTCTCTCTCATTTCCTCATTCCATTTCCCAGCAAGTTTTCCATGTTTCTCACCTTCACCCCTCACGTTATAGTGCCAGTCATTTTTATTCTGTCATTCAAAGAGTTGAGATTCAGCCAGGCTTCTTCCACCCCCTTCCCAGAGATAGTCTCTCCTCGATTTTCTAAAACTCAAGCTGGGCCCCCATCCTTGTTTTCTCCCGCCGCTTCTCTCCCAGCCCCCTTTCCAACTCCCCCCAGGCTCCTGAGCTCAGGAAATGGAGCGAGGGTGCCGCCAGGGCTGGGTCTCACACAATGGCTTTATTTAGCTCCCGAATGAGATCACAGCATGTCACATCGCTGCTTCCGCCCGCCGGAGCAGAGAGATAGGAGGTTCTGAAAGAGGTCTGGAATCAGACGCTGGGAGCCGGGGCAGGGGAAGAAAGCGAGAAGAGACTCTGAGAAGTCATCTTGCTTCTCTTCCTGCCTCTGGATAGGGTGGTTTTCCCACCAACGGTCTGGTCGCTGTGGGATGGGGGGGGGGGGGTGATAATATCTCCACAACTAAGACCTCTGTTTTCTAGACCTCTGAGCCCATGGCTCCGTTTTAGAAGGTCAAAGTGGCTTGGAATTATTTTAGGGTAGCTTGGAAGTACGTCAGACCTGGCCAGCCCTGCCACCTCCATAAGCCACATGACCCTGGGAACCTGTTTATTACCTTTTACAAGGCTCAGACTCCGGTGTGAAATGGAATGATGATACTTACCTTCTAAGGGTGTTGAGAGACTTGATGATATCGTATATAACGCCACTAACATTGTGCTGACACGTGTTAGGTGCTCAGAAAGATAGGATAGCATTATTGCTATCATCATTTAGAGGCAGAGAGAAGACAGGCCTGGAGAAGCGGAGAGCTGAAAAGAGCAAGGGCCGAGACAGAAGCAGGAATACGCCTCATAGGACCGCAAGGCCGCTGTTCATCATGGTAAAAAGGAGAAAGGGAATAAAGAACCAGCCCCCAGGCTGAGACTAACAGGAGCGCAGTAGGGCCTGATCGCTGTGAATAGCCTTCCAGGGGAAACCAGTGCACGCAGCCAGAGCGAGAGGGAGCACTTTTCCATCCTCTGGGCCCTAATGAACCTTGAGGAAACTGTCCTCTTCAAGGAGAGGGTGATTTCGGGTCGTTTAGGGCAGGTGGTGGCAATCTAAGGCCTGGGGACCTAATCCCTCCACTACCTTTCTTAGACGGTTGAGAAAATGAAGTCAAGAGAATCACGGAATCTTGTGACACATCAACAATTATTTTGAAGTTTGCATTTCCATGTCCATAACGGAATTTTATTGGCACAAAGCCATGCTCATTCACTCGTCTATCCTCTAAGGCTGTTTTTGTGTTACAACAGCACAGCTGAGCAGTTACTCTCTGGTTCTTGACAGAAAAGGTTTGCAGGCTCCTGCGCTAGGGCAAAGGGTCTTGCAGCCTCAGACAGGAGGGCAGAGGGATGTGCAGAGGGCCTGAGGCTTACGGTGTAGCACCCAGGCTTCCTGGGGCAGGGGCTGGGGGACGGCAGAGATGAAGCCCCGACACACCCATTTCCCAAACATCACCGAAACCCACACGGGCAGGAGGGCTAACGCGTAAGGAGTGCCTGCATTGTCCTGTGCAATCATCACCACTCTTTCTTGAAATAGACACTAGTATCACCATTTTACATATAAAGAAACAGGCAGCGCAGAGAGGTGAAGTAACTTGTGGAGCTGAATTTTCAAAGCAGATCCATCAAACCGTGGAGTCTGAGTCCTTTTCTGAAACCAAAAGGCGAACTCCCAAAGATGGCAAGGGATTAGCTTTGAAAGCCCCCCACCAGCCTCGCTCTTCGCTGCCACCAGTGCCTGCCAGAGAAAGAAAACAGCTTCCAAAAGAAATTAGGTGGGCTGGGGGCGGGGGGTTGAAAGGAATTGAATTTGTCCTTTCTGCTCGCCCTGATATCTCAGAAATCTGAATGAGGCGAAGGGGCCTGGTAGGGCTCTGGTTACATTTGTCACCAGCAAACACTAGGAGTAGAAGCAGCCACGCGTGGTGGAGGGAAGGCCATGCTGGCTGGCTCTCTGCTAGCCCAGGAGGCTCTCGGGGTCCGGCCCAGGACCCTAGCTCTCCCCAGGGTGAGCAGAAATGGGGAAGACACCAAGGAACGAGATCATAAAGACTGGGAAGGAAGGGAAAGGCAGAGCACATGGTCTGCTGGCTTCTTTCTCTGTGTCTCCTGGCCCGGTGGGGGACAGACAGGGTCATAGAAAACCCTTTGATGGTTCAAAATTTAACCTACCACTTCTCCTCCTATAGAGAGTAAACCATTAATCCAGCAGTGCCCCACGAGGAGGAGTAAAGCAGCCTTCTGTTATCCCGAGACAAAGAAAGCCACAGTAACCACATTTCCTTCCTAACCCTGCTCCCAGGACACCTCATTCTATGGCAGGACATTACACCCAAGTCTTCAATACCTCCTGCCTCACCCATCAGCCGGACTTGGCTACACCATATTTCTGTTTTCCAACGAGAGACACATGAGTGTTGCTAGGTGCTGAATGCTGGGACCCTGCAACTTACTCTCTTTCTCTGATTTTTCTGCCACTTGCCAGAGAATCCCATAATTCCAAAAGTCAAAGGAAAGGCAAAGGAGATAGAAGGTTCATTTATTCAGTAGATACGACTTTAGCACCTATCAAGTGTTGGGCACAGAGTCAGGGACCCAGGAGAGACTACGCACGAATACAACGGTGGGACAGGGGTGCCCACCCCTAGCGGGGCAGGGGCGAGTGTGGACAAAAGCCACCCACCCAGATCAGCTTCCGGGCTGACTCCCGAGAGGCATCCACCTGCTTCCAGGGCCCCAGGGCAGAGCTGCTGATTTTATCGTTAGTATTTCATTTCAGAGGTTCAAAGCTAGAAAGAAAGTCAGGCATTCCCAGCTCCCTAATTTTACCACCCCCTCCCCATACTAAGTCAGCAATCAGGCATCTCAGGCACCCACCCTAAATCACCCCAGCCCTTAATACATGAGGCTTACAAGTCAATCAGGAATTTGACTGCTCTGGGCTTCCAAGTGTGAACACCATTTTTTTTTTTTTATTATTTTTTTTTATGGTATCCAAACTTAGGGACCACCCGATCCTCTTGCTTTCTGCTGGGCCTAGGCTTATTCTAGCAGGGCTGTGGGACTTGTGGGGGCTTGAGAAAAAAGGAATAGACCAAGCAGTCCTCTCTTACCTACTGCACTTTCTCGGCATTTGTTCTGGGTGTTGAGTCAAAAGGGTGGGACAAGAACGGTCCGAGGTTCAGAGAGACACACCTGCAAAGACTTTGGCCACTGTTGTCCAGGGAATTAACCCATCAGATCCCAGGGAAGAGCTAAAGGCAGTGGGTGGAGCAGGGGGCCCCTGATTTGATGGATGGGGCAACCTGGGATCTGGAAGTCCCTGGCTCTCAGGGTTGATGGCCCTGTAAATCTCACAATAAATCCCGGGAGATAAAGGGAACAATATTGAGCCCAAAAGGAAGGGGACCCTGGGTGAACCAGAATCAAAAGTATTTAAACTCCCCAGTGCCATGCTTTGCATCACTCACCTGGAGCAAGAAAAAGAGACCAACGAACCACACAAAGGGTTTTGATATGAAATGAACATTAGTTTGAACCCAGGTCCTACAATTTACCTCTTACCTTATCTAACTTCTCTAAACTTCGCCCTTAGGGTGGGGATGTGCCATGTCAGCTCCCCAGGAAGAATGCCCAGGAAGGGTTTAGCATCACTTGCCTCCCAAATGGTAAGTGGTCATTAACTGCTGGCTATTACTGTGATTTCCTATTTGCACATTTGTAGACAACACACACACACACACACGTTCACACAAATGCCCCTTAATGGACTGAAATGGGACCCGAATGCAGGAGGCTGACGGAGAACAACAAAGAGTTCTGTCACTTGTGGGGCGCCCAGGGGTTCCAAAGATCCAGCTCCTTGGAAATGCCTGTTCTTGGGGTGAGAACCTCACCCCAGGGGAGAGGAAGAGGGAAACTCACCAGACCTGGGAGATCCCCCCAAGATGAAGGACCTGGGGAAAAGTCCTGTTTCAGGTGCCCCTGCTGAGCCTGCAGCCCAGCACCTTGGTGGGGGTGCCTCTTCCTTGGCCCTTTTAAGGGAACTGGTCATGGTCCAGGACATGCATAGGAGACCGGGGACTCCTCCAGCCGGCTCCAGCTACCTCTTCAGCCACTCCGGCCCTTTCCTTCCCCGCCCTACTTCAAACAACCTAGACGGTGCCCTGCCCAGGCTTTTAACCCCTTCGGTGCCATCACCGGTCCTGGGCACGCCCCCCATCCCGGGCCCCCTGTCCTGATCACTCCCTGAACAAAGGGTGGCCGAGGGCTGGTGTGGAAGAAGGTCCAGGGAACCAGGCTGGAGCTGCTGCAAGGGAAGGGCAGGTGGGAAGCTCACATTCTGGTGGGGGACAGGGTAGAGCCGGGGCAGGGGGTGGAGACGGAGGGGCTCTAGGGAAAGAGTCCACAGCTGGGAGCCTACTGAGCGAGGGCCCCATCAGGGTCAGGGAGGTCCTTTGCCCTCTCTCAAATTTGGTTTCCCAACAGTTTGTTGGCCCCTTTAAGAGGCAGGTTGCAGCAGAGAAGGAGGAAAGATTGTCATTTTTGTGATGGAAGTGCAGGGAGGAGCCATGGCCAGGGCAGCTGCGTGTGAGGAGGGGCCAGCTTCAGCCAACAGGAGAGCGGGGGGACCGGGCAACTGGGCGCACCCAGGCCACAGTTTGTTGTGGATACCGGGCTGCAGCTGTGGGGTGTTTGAGCGGCTCCCCTCCCCCTCCCCTGATAACAGCTTCTCAGGGTGGGGGGACTGACTCACCCTCACTGCTTCCCAGAGGTAGAGGACAGCAGGGGCAGACTGAGTCGGACTTCCTGAGTTCACAGGGAGTCACAGTTCTCCTCCCTGCCAGCCCCGCGGTCCAGAGGGGCTGAGGGGGTGAGTGGAAAGGGCGTGTTGGGGTTGGAAGCCTTTGGCTACCTCTGCCCCTTTCTGGTTATAGGACCTCGGGGAAGTTATCAATTAGCCTCAAATTTCCTCATCTGAAATCCCAGAGTGATTTGAACAGTGAATAAAAAAGTATTTGCAAAGTTCCCTTGGGGGAATGGCGAGAAAGGGGGAAAATTCAACTTCCCCATTTGGAGAATTGCTGATATTTTCGCAGGCAGTGGGGACAAACAAAGCAATAGGCTGAGCCCTCAATCTTGGGGTTGTTCATATGAAAATTATCCCTGCAAAGGATAGGCTAAGCCTACTTAAAATTAGGCATAAGAGTCACCCCCAAGAGAACCTCTTTTGTTGCTCAAATATAGCCTCTCTCTCTCTTAGCCAACACAGTAAGCAAACTCACTGACCTCCCCTTCTCTATGTGGGACATGACTCCCAGGGGTGTGGACATTCCTGCAACATGGGACAGAAATCCTAGAATGAGCTGAGACTCAGCATCAAGGGATTGAGAAAACCTTCTCAACCAAAAGGGGGAAGAGAGAAATGAGACAAAATAAAGTGTCAATGGCTGAGAGATTCCAGAGTTGAGAGGTTATCCTGGAGGTTATTCTTATACATTAAATAGATATCGCCTTTTTAGTTAAGGTATAATGGAGAGGCTGGAGGGAATAGCCTGAAAATGTAGAGCTGTGTTCCAGTAGCCTTGCTTCTTGAAGATGATTGTATAATGATAGAGCTTTTGCAGTGTGACTATGTGATTGTGAAAACCTTGTGTCTGATGCTCCTTTTATCTACCTTACCGACAGATGAGTAAAACATATGGATTAAAAATAAATAACAGCGGGAACAAATGTTAAAATAAATTTAGTAGGTTGAAATGCTAGTGATCAATGAAAAGGAGGGATAAGGGGTATGGTATGCATGAAATTTTTTCTGTTTTCTTTTTATTTCTTTTTCTGAATTGATGCAGATGTTCTAAGAAATGATCATGATGATGAATGTACAACTATATGATGATACTGTGAGTTATTGATTATATGTCAAGAATGGAATGATCATGTGATAAGAATGTTTGCGTTTGTATGTTGTTATGTTTAAAAAATTAATTAAAAAAAATTTCCTCATCTGTAAAATGGGATGTTAGCAATGCCCCTCAAGCTATTACTGTAAGGATTAAAGGAGACGTGTAAACAGTGGAGCACAAAAGCTGGGTCCACATGCCGGGCCGCCACTTGCTGTGTGACCTTGGGTAAGCCCCTTTACTCTGTGTCTTATCTGATCCATTGAAGGGGGATTAAACTAGGTGCTCTATAGTCTTTCTTTGCTCTAAACATCTTACTCTGGGTGAGGGGAGGAAGGCAGCTGCGGCCAAACGTGGAACTGTGTGCCTTTTCCTATCAGCTGGGCCCCAAACCACATGGTGAGTAGGTGAGGGCGGTTCTTCCTCACGAGAACGCGGGGGAGCCTCTGCCTTATCTTACTCATGTAGGGTCCTCAGAAATCCTCTAATTAAGCCTCATTGTCCAGATGAGGAAACAGGCTCCGGGAGGCGGGTGATTTACCCGAGGTCACGTGGCCAGGGCGCGGCAGAGTTGGGCTGGGACCCAGTGCTCCCGCCTCTGTGGTAGGTGCTGCCTCCGTCACCCTAAGCTGCCCGGTCAGGGATTAAGCTTGGTGACTCCCTATCCTTTCCCTGCATTGCTGCGCTTCTCCCAGCTTCTTGGAGTTTGCCATTCTCTCTCTTCAGGCAGAGTCCCCCTAGCACGTGAAGGGGACAGGTGTCCAGGCTCCTGGTTCTTCCCGGTACCAGGGCCGGTGTGTGGGTGAGGAGAGGCCAGCCGAGAGTCTGGAGGGTGTGGCAGGGGTGGAGGGCTGGTTTCCAGGCTACGGAGGGGATCCGGAACAGGCCGGGACCTGGGTTACTACCTGCATGGCCTGCTAGGGAGGGGCCCCTCAGCGCTGAAGGATGTGGGGTTAGTGCTTCCTTCCCCTCTGCCCTTGCAGACCCGCGGGCAGTGCGGAGCTCGGGGTGCACACCTCCCTGCGGTGGTTTTCAATCAGTGGAAAAGTGCTGCTGCCACACATCCTCCCATTAAATAACCTCAAGAAGTCAAGAGCGCATTCCTAAAGCCAACTATTTCAGCTAGTCTCTCTATCTATAGATTTTAGAGGCTCTTATATTCTCCAACACCACTACTTAAGGGAAATTCAAATTCCATTCTGACTCCAAGGAAAGTTGATCTCTCAAGAGATGAAGCATCTGGTTTTGGCCTTTTTTCACAGTGCCTGTGACACTGCCTTCACAAAACTTCTCTTCCCATCTATGTCAGGTCTGGGCTCTCCTGCTGGAGTCTCCTCCATAACAAAGATCAGGCCACAAAGGGCTGAATTCTGCAAGGAAAAGTACCATGGACCCAGCTTTTGGAAAAGGAGAGTCTCCCAGAAGTCAGACTAAGAAATTTCTTTTATTACCTTCCAGACTTATGAAGTTTATTCTATCCTTTAGATGAGAACCTCTCCTCTTATAGGTTAACTCATTCTGTTTCCATGGAAGGTACAGAGACATGAAAAGAGTGGGTTCTCTCCCAGGAAGACTGACATTGAAAGTCCTAGTGGTTAAGATGATACATATCACTACCTCTAGCCTAATCCACACCCTATCAAACTAGCTTCCTGCTCCTTCCCTACACTTGTGCTCACCCTGAGCTTCTGACCCATTGCTCTCTCCCCTCGAACTCCTGAGCAAGTCCCGGGTCTCCACCAGGAACACAATGAACAAAAGCAAAGAGATCCTTCTTGCACTCTGACCTGGCCAGTCCTGGGGTGTCCAAGCTGTAGCCCCTGAAAGAGGGATGTGAGCTGGCGGAGGGCTACTCCATTCGGAGCCTCCCGTTGTCTCCATGTCCTTTTCATCCTTCTTGGGGCCCAGAGGCTCCAACTGCTGGGCCAGGGAAAGGTTAAACCGGTTGGGCAGGAGAGACGGGGGAGCAGAATCTAAACTGGGAAACTTGGTGACAGGAACAAAGCGGGTGTTTGTTGGGTTTTCCTTCTGCCTGGGAGGCTGTTCTCGGACCACGGCATTCCTGGGTGGACAGAGTCAGCTCAGAGTGGCTTCTCCCCACTGCTGCTGCAGCAAAAGCAAAGCACTCAGCCACTGCCTTTCAACAGGCCACACTTCACAGGAGCCAACCCAAGAAATTCAGGCCCCTCTTCCTGGCCTGAGCTCAGTGGCACTAAAAATACAAACTCAACAAAAAGGGAGGGCTGGAGTTAGGCACAAGAGAGCTTTACGAGAACAGTCTGTAAACAAATCAGGCCAGAATGACTCCTAGGGCAGAACAGCTGCTGACCTGCAGACCACCTCTCCTCAGCCTCTTCCTCTCGCTGTGGAGAGGAGCTAACAGGAGGGAAGGTTTACGGGAATATGTGGTGATTGGTGAGAACCAAAGAGAAGTGAACAGAGGGTTGGGGCCGGACAGCTTTGTGGAAAAAGGACCCACAAACCCTAGAGTGAAGAGGCAGCAATGCAGCTCGGTTGCCCAGAAGCCTGGGCCCTCAGTTCCAACACCACCAGTGCTCTCGCAGGTGATAAGAAAACAGACAAATCAGTGTGGCATTTGTTTTTATTAGAAAATTCCATTTGGTAAGCACCTCCCTAACCAGAACAGAGGCTGGGTAGCCTCCAAGTGTCCCACATCTCTCATTTCATCTTCCACCCGCTTCTAAGGGGAGGAATATGGGGGTGGGGATTCTCCGAAGTGTCAGGCAGTCTCCGAAGTGCCCCCTCCTGAACCCCTAAGAGAGTTCACGTTGCCAGCAATATATCCAACAACACCTCAGTGGGGCACCAGAGGGCCCTCTGAGCTCAAGGCTGCTGCCAAAGGCATTCCTGTTTATAGAAAAACCCACTGTATGGCTTCAGGACGGAACAAGGAGGCTCTCATAGACTCTGGGCCTGTTCCTTTACTCTGGCTGAGAGCAGGGCAGGATCCAGGAGAAAGTGGCCAAGGACTAAGGAAGAAGAGATTGTATCTGAGATACCCTTTGGAGTCTGGAAAGCACCTGGATATTTCTTGGGAGGGGAGAAGCAGAAGCCCCACTTAGTTCTTCTTGGTTTTGGGAGTGTCATATTTCCTCTTGCTGGAGTACCACAAAAACAGAGGGATGCCGATGGAGGGAAGGGGACCCCGAAAGCTGCCCAGTCCAGAAAATGGGGTGAGAATCTCCTATCAAACTCCTGCTGAGCCAAGATTCCTCCTTGTCCAGGAGCACTGGTAAAGCCAATCACAACAGGCCCATCTTCCTGGGCCAGGTATGTAATGGTTGCTGAGGTGAAGTTGAAATAACCAGCCTTAAGAGGGCACAGGACCACAGTGTGGGAGACGTTGCTAGCAGGGGCAATCGGGTCCCATTTGACGTTGAGCATTCCAGAGACAATGCCAAAGTCTTCTGGGGGGAAAGAATCATCGGATAATTCCACATCTAACGCAGCACTTGAGCCAACATTATAGATGTTATATTGTAAAGTCAGGTCTCGCCCCTCCACAGCGTATCTGTTCAGCAGTGATTTGGAGGCCAAAAGCCTGGCCCCTTCCTCTGTTTGAGTGACAGCAAATAGAGCCAACACTGCAAATGCCAGCAGCCTCATCGTGCGCATCCCCAATACCTTTCGGGAGCCAGCAAGACCAGAAGAGCTGCTTCCTTCAGTTTTGCCAATGTTTGTCTCATGTACTTTGGAGCTCCTTGATTGGGAGCATAGACATTTATTATTGTTATTTCTTCTTGGTTAATTGTCCCTTTTACTAATATATAGTTTCCTTCTTTGTCTATTATGATATCTTTACATTTGAAGTCTATTTTGTCTGATATTATTATAGCTACTCTTGC
>PVIY010025655.1:0-36365 GCA_004026745.1 Myrmecophaga tridactyla | reverse complement strand
TTACTCTACTCATTTTAAGAATTTACTATACAGCCAGAATAATAAAGACAGTCATATAGATCAATGGAATAGAGGAGTCTACAAATAAACACATATTTATGGTCAATTGATTTTTTCTGACTTATTACATTTTTTTTATTAGAGAATTGTAGGTTTCAGAAAAATCGTGTAGAAAACAAGAGTTTCCATATACTATCCCTCACTTACAATTTTAACTATTACAAACACTTTGAGTTAGTGTGGTACTTTTGTTACAATTGATCAAACACTATTATATTATAGCTTACATTATGGTTCACTATTCATGTTGTACAGTCCTATGATTTCTTTTTTAAAATTTATTCTATTAATATATACAATCTAAAATTTCCTCTTTAAAGCACATTAAAATATATAATTCAGTTATGTTAATTATTCATAATGTTGTGCTGCCATCACCACTAACCATTACCAAAACGTTTATCACCCCAAACAAAAACCCTGTGCCAATTAAACATTAATTTCCCATTCCCTTCTTTCACCTGAGCCCCTGGTAACCTTGTATTCTGATTTCTGACACTATGAATATGCTTATTCTAATTATTTCATATCAGTGAGATCATACAATATTTGTGTCTGACTTATTTCATTCAACCTGATATCTTCAAGATTCGTCCATGTTGTTGCATGTATCAAAACCTCATTAACAAAAACAAACACATATGTGTGTGTACATTTTGTTTATCTATGCATATGTCAATGGAGGTATGGGTTTGCTTCCATTATTTGGCAACTGTGATTAATGGCACTATGAACACTGGTGTGCAAATATCTGCTCAAGTCCCTGCCTTCAATTCTTTTGGGTTTATACCTAGAAGTGGGATTGATGGGACATATAGTAATTCTATATTTAACTTTTTGAGGAATCACCAAACTGTTTTCCACAGCTATGTCTCCATTTTACATTTCTCCCGACAATGAATGAGTGTTTCTATTTCTCCATATCCTTACTGACAATTGTTATTTTGAGTTTTTTCTTTTTTCTTTTTAGTAGTAGCCATTCTAGTGGATATAAAGTGGTTTCTCATTGTGGTTTGGATTTCCATTTTCTTAATGGTGAATGATCCTGAGCAGCTTTACATGTGCTTTATGACCATTTGTATATCTTTGCAGAAATGTCTATTTAAGTCTTTCCCTATTTATAAATTGGGTTGTTTGTCTTTTTGTTTGTTTGTTTACATGGGCAGGCACCGGGAATCGAACCCGGGTCCTCTGGCATGGCAGGTGAGCATTCTTGCCTGCTGAGCCACCGTGGCCTGCCCAGTTGTTTGTCTTTTTGTTGTTGAGTTGTAGAATTTCTTCTCAGATATGTGGTCCCCAAATATTTTCTCCCCTTCAGTCGACTGCCTTTTTACTTCCATGAAGAAGTCCTTCAATGCATAAAAATTTTAAAGTGTTGATGGGGTCCCACTTATCAATGTTTTCTTTCATTGTTTCTGCTTTGGATATAAAGTCTAAAAAATCATTGCCTAACACAAGATCCTGAAGGTGCTTCTCTGTGTTTTCTTCCAGAAACTTTAGTTTTGGTTCTTTTATTTAGGTCTTTGATCCATTTTGAATTGATTTTTGCATATGGTGTGAAGTAGGGGACCATTTTAAATCTTTCGCATGCAGATATCCAGTTTTCCTAGCATAATTTATTGAAGAGATTTCTTCCCCTGTTGAGTGGACTTTATACCTTGTCAAAATTCAACTGGCTATAGATATGACGTTTTACTTCTGAACTCTCAATTAAATTCCATAGGTCTATATGTCTGTCCTTGTGCCGTACCATACTGTTATGATTACTGCATTTTTGTAGTAAGTTTTTTTTTTTTTTTAACATGGGCAGGCACCGGGAATCGAACCCGGGTCCTCTGGCATGGCAGACAAGTGTTCTTGCCTGCTGAGCCACCGTGGCCCGCCCTGTAGTAAGTTTTTAAATTGGGAAGTATGGGTCCTTCAACTTTGTTTTTTTTCCAAGATGGCTTAAGCTATTCAGGGTTCCTTACCCTTCCATATAAATTTGATGATTGGCTTTTACATTTCTGCACAGAAGGTCATTTGAATTTTAATTATGAATGCATTGAACCTGTAAGTTGCTTTGGGTAGAATTGACATCTTAACAATATTTGTTTTCCAATCCACGAACATGAAATGTTCTTTCATATAATAGGTCTTCGTTTATTTCTTTTAGCTATATTTTCTAGTTTTCTGTGTACAGGGCCTTTACATCCTCAGTTAGATTCCTAGACATTTGATTATTTAAGTTGCTGTTATAAATGGAATTTTTAAAAAGTTCTTCTTCTGATTGATCATTACTAGTGTATAGAAACACTACTGATATTTGGATGTTGACCTTATACCCCACAACTTTGCTGAATTCATTTGTTGACTCTAGGAGCATTGTTGTGGATTTTTCAAGATTTTCTATATGTAGGATCATGCCATCTGCAAATAGGGAAAATTTTACTTCTTCCTTTCCAATTTGGATGCTTTTTTTCTTCTTCTTCTTTTTTTTTTTGCATGGGCAGGCACCAGGAATTGAACCTGGGCTTCCAGCATGGCAGACAAGAATTCTGCCGTTGAGCCACCATTGCACCACCCTAATTTGGATGTCTTTTAATTCTTTTTCTTGCCTAATTGCTCTGGCTAAAACTTCTAGCACAATGTTGAATAAACGGTAGTGACAGTGGATATCCTTGTCTTGTTCCTGATCTTAGAGAAAGCTTTCAGTCTTTCACTATTAAATAGGAATGGTAGATATGGGTATATCACATGCACTCTTTATCATGGTGAGGAAGTTTCCTTCTATTCCTAATTTTCTAAGTGTTTCTATCAAGAAGGAGTGTTGGATTTTGTCAAATGTGTTTTTTGCATCAATTGAGATGATAATGTGTTTTTTCCCCTTCATTCTGAATGTGGTGTGTTACATTAATTTGTTTTCTTAGGTTGACTCACTTGGTTATGGTGTATATGTTTTTTAATGTGCTGTTGGATTTGGTTTGTTAGTATTTTTATTTATTTTTAATTAGTATTCTGGTAACATATATACAACCTAAAATTTTTCCGTTTAGGTTTGCTAGTGTTTTGTTGAGGATTTTTGCATCTATATTCATAAGAGTTATTGGTCTGTAATTTTCTTTTCTTGTGGTACCTTTATCTGGCTTTGGTATGTGGGTAATGTTGGCCTTGCAGAATGAATTAGGGAGTGTTTCCACCTTTTCAATTTTGGGGGAGAGTTTAAGCAGTATTGATGGTGATTCTTCTGGGAATGGTTGGTAAAATTCCCCTGTGAAGCCATCTGGTCTTTGTTTTTTCTTTGTTAGAAGATTTCTAATTACTGATGCACTCTCTTTATTAGTTATTGGTTTGTTGAGATCTTCTATTTCTTTTTGAGTCAGTGAGCGTAGTTTGTGTGTTTCTAGGAATTTGTCACTTCATCTAGGTTATCTAATTGGTTGGTATACAATTGCTCATGGTATTGCCTTATAGATAGCCCTTTTATTTCAGGGGGTGAGTAATAAGATCCCCCTTTTCATTTCTGATTTTAGTCATCTGAGTCCTCCTTTTTTCTTTATCAATCTAGCTAAAGATATGTTAATTCATTGATTTTTTTAAAGAACGAACTTTTGATTTTATTGATTCTATTGTTTTTTAATTCTCTATTTCATTTATCTCTGCTCTAATCTTTGCTATTTCTCTCCTTCTGCTGGCTTTGGGCTTAGCTTGCTCTTCTTTTTTCTAGTTCATCTAGGGTTGAGTTAGGTCTATGATTTGAAATCTTTAGTAAACATTTAGAGGTACAAATTTCCCTTTCAGCACAGCTTTGTTGCATCCCACAAGTTTTGGTATGTTGCATTTTCATTTGCATTCACATCAAGGTTTTTCCTAACTTCCCTTGTGATTTCCTCTTCAACACATTGGTTGCTTAAAAGTATGTTGTTGAATTTCCACATATTTGTGAACTTCCCATTTCTCTCTCTGTTACTGTTTTCTAGCTTCATTATATCGTGGTCAGAGAAGATACATTGTATAACTTCAATACTTCTGAATTTGAGACTTGTTTCATGACATAAGACATGGTCTAACCTGGAGAATGGCCCATGTGCACTTGAAAAGAATGTGTATTCTGCTGTTGTTGGGTGATGTTTTCTATGTATGTTTGTTGGGCCTACTTGATTTAGAGTATCATTCAAGTCTTGTAGTTCCTTCTGTCTAGATGTACTATCCATTATTGAAAGTGATGCATTAAAGTCTCCTACCATTAATATATAACCACCAGTTTCACCCTTCAAATCTGCCAGTATTTGCTTCATATATTAATGAAGCTATCCCTGCTCTCTTTTGGTTACTATTTGCATGGTATATATTTCTCCATCCTTTCATTTTTAAACGACTTATGTCTTTGAATTTATGGTGAGTCTCTTGTAGACAGCATAGAGCTTGATCATACTTTTTTCTTTTAATCCATTCTGCCAATCTCTGCCTTTTGACTGGAGAGTTAAATCCATTTACATTTAAAGTCACTACTGATAGTACAGGATTTTCTTCTGTCATTTTTCTATTTAGTGTTTGTAAGTCTTATACCCTTTTTGTCTCTTAATTCTTTCATTAATGCATACTTTAATATTTATTTATTGTTTTGTATTATAACATTTCTATCTGGATATATTTTTCATATATTTTCCTTGTGGTTACAATGGGGTTAAAAGTTAACATCCAAAAATATAATATTCATATTTGATTTGATACCAACTTGACTTCAATCTAGCATACACATAAACTGTTCCTATATTATTCTGTCCCCCCTTTTTGTATTTGTTACAAATGATGACTTTGTACATTGTCCAAAACCATAGATTTATCATTATTTTTTATGCATTTGCTTTTCAGTACCTGTAAGAAGCAGAATTATATACCCCAATATATATATATAATACAATAATACTGCATTTATAATTACCCAGTTACTTTTTTTTTTTTTTTTTTACTGCTTGTAACCCCCATTCTTAGGTTTCCTTTATTGTGCACAGTAGAACTTTTCCTCTTATCCCTATGTACCATTTATATGGTTCTTGTTTTGGTACAATTCCCCATATTTCAGAATGTACTGTTTTGTGAGAAGACTGTTTTTTTTTTTTTTACCTTCTTCACATCCAGTGTGGAGTTGTAATTAGAGACAGATTTCCACCCACAAAGGCTCCAGATGTTAAAACGCTTCCCAACATTGACTTAATCCATGACAGTAACACCTCCCTTCCACCCCTCCCAGTAGGGTTGGGATTGTACTGTATTCCCTATTGGTTCACCCTTGCCCCCTGTAAAGGGTAACATTTTCCCTGGGTGCAGAGGCTCCCTCTTAGTCTCCAAGACTGAAGGACCCCTAATTATGGGACTGCAGCCTAAGTGTATGAGATTAAACACCATAAAATGCTGCATAAAATGCTCTTTTAAGGGGAAAGGAAACTGATCAGAGAAAAGCCTCCAACTTTCATCCCCAAGTTGATTTTTAAATCCATGAAGGATCTTACAGAACATGTCTCTGAGATCATCCTTTGGGTTAATCCATGATGCAACAGCATCACAAAAAAATATAAAATCTTGGGTTACTCTACTGGGAATTATACTGATCATGGTACAAAAACCACAAAATGCAGAATCATTTTCCTCATTGTTCCTTATGTTTCTCAGAGAGGTGCACCACGGCTTTATAAACTGCTGTAGCATGGGGGCCACCTCTTGAGGACAAACATAACCAAGACGACCAACTGTTATTGCTATATTGTCTAACAACGTCTTTCATGTGTTGGGTCTGTTAATGATTTGTACAAGCTGGGGCAACACCATAGGAATATAAGGCTGCATCTCTATGCCCATTTGAATGGAAATTTCTCCATTTGCCCACGTGGCATTGTTGCAGACTGAAATGAACTCTGAGTTTAGGCTGGTTCCCAATACTGGCATGAAATCAGCTATACAAAGCTTAACATTCTGAAAGTAAGCTTTCGCCAAGTCACCTAACAGAGCAAAGGAACTCTATCCAACTTCTGGCATTTTATCCTGCATGTGTTGATACATTAGTGTTAGAATGTTAGTTCATGCTACTCGCTGTTCAATGTTGCCTCCAAGTCCTTCAGCCAGGCCACCGAGTAAATCAAGAGCAGCTATCATAAAATCTTTATCTGGAGCCTATATTGATCTGGCATTATTCAGCATGGCTTGTGTAAGAGTCTTCTGTACTAGATTTACACAATGCTGATACATGGGTTCACAATATGGAAGGAAGCCAGACTGCAGGGCTGTGGCAACTGAAAATAGGCACTCAAGTGAAGGGAAGAGATCTTTATCTTTGTCCTTTAACATGTTCCACTTCTCGATCAATGGAGGCATTAGCATCTGAATATATTCTGGTTTATTTAAATGATGTCCTACTGAATCTGCTAATGTTCCTATGGCATCATAAAGAATGACAGGTTCTTATGCTGGCATTTACTAAATGCAAAGACCATGATATCAAGTATATAAGCAAGGTAAGGAACAAGTTCTGTACAAGCCTCCTCTTCCAGGGTAGCAAAGGCACTGCAGGCAGCTTCTTGTACTCTCTTGCTGCTATCCAGGATATGCTTTAGCAATTCTGTCATTAATGGCTTCAGGTACGTGTCTGGGAACTGGCTGACTACCCAGTGTTCATAGCAGCTAAGAGTCCAGCACATTATAGAACGCACAAGAGCCTTTTTATCAGAGAGGCACTGAACGAGGTGAGGAATGAGCTTAGGCAAGTATGGAATCATGCCTTGCATGCAAAACTTCAGCAATTGCTCCTAAAACCAAGATGCCTGATTTTTTAACCACCCATTCCTGATGAAAAGTAGCTCTTTCAAAAGGTGCCAAATATGTGGCAAAAGCTCATCACGATATACATTTGCAAGAACATCTAGGGTAGCCGCAGAACATTTTCTTAGATTCCAGTCAGAAATTGTATCATCATTATCCATTTCATCATCATCATCATCATTTTCCTCTTCAATTCCATCTTCACCATGCTATTGAGCTACTGTCTTTGATTGATGAAAACATGGCCTTATATCCTACTCACTATCAGGAATTGTTTCATCTTCTTCAGCGTCACCCTTAAGCTGGGTAATATCTATATCTGAATACTTCATGCCATTCACTAATGCAGGAATCAACCTGGGACAGAGCATCCTCTTCAATAAATGGTGCTTGGAGAACTGACTATCCATATGCAAAAGAATGAAAGAGGATCTGTATTTCACACCTTAGGAAGATGCTTTATGAGTACATCTTTGCATATTGATTGCTCAGCCAAAGTGAGCCAAAATTCACAAGCTTCTAAAGCCACATTTTCATCTTGATCTTGGGTCATCTGCAGCATGTACTAAACTATTTTATGCATGTGAAGAAGCAGGTGATTCATTTGAACTTAAAGCAACATAACAAGAGCTCGGCACACATTTTTCCATATCTCTGGTTCTTCATCATTGGCCAATGCAGAGTTCTCAATGAAAGAATCAGTGTGCAACATCAGAGCTTGAGTCCTATTGAGGATAAACTGATTTTTTATCATCTTATAACTAAACAGCATGAGACATTATTTTTGGACTACTGTGCTTGAAGAACTGTAAAAACTTGGGAATCATGACGTTGAGAGGATGATCTAAAGCATCACTATCTAAAATCTCAGCAGAATCTTCACATATCTTCTGAAGGGCACCCAATGTTCCCTCACAGGTGTTGTAATCTTCAGAATCCAAAAGGCTAGAGTTTTGGTAAGATGTCAGGCCAATTCTGCAATTCTCCTTTGGAGGCTATGGTTGTAATCAAATTACCTACAGTGGCTCTAATGAGAGGAGAGGAGTCACCAATATTATTCAAACATTCACTTTTAATAAAGTCTGTTACACCATTTGGAAAATTTTGAAAATGTGCTTTCACATTATTCTTCAAGATGAGACCACTCAATGATCTTGTGGGCTCATCTTCAGATTTTAATTTTGTAAGAACAAAAATCAGGTAGTTGTTAAAATCTGGATATTGATTGAGTTGTTCCAGTTTCTAGAACAAAAGATAGTTAAGGAAATGTCCTAGGGTAATTTCTTTGGACTTAAAATTAACAGGGGTAAACAGACGAGTATTTAAGATCAGGTGAATGAATTTGTTTCTCTTACTGGATCCAATAAGGCCTCTCCATTTCTCCACAGTTTAGGGCAATGTCACCACCCGTGGCCTGAAGCCAGTGGCACCCCCGGCCGGGGCGCGAGGGCTGCGTGCGCAGGAACCCTGCGGTGGCAGGTGGGCCTCTGCCCACGGATAGGAGGGAGGGAAGAGAGCCCCAAGCAGTTACTTTTACCAGAGGCCTTTCTTTATGCTGATTTGAGCTACTACAGTCTGGTGTCCTTTCCTTTCAGTCTGAAAAATTCCCTCTAGCATTGCTTGTAGTACAGATCTAGTGGTGATAAACCCTCTTGGCTTTTGTTCATCTTGGAGTATCTTAATTTCCCCCCTTATTTTTTAAAAAACAGACTCACTGGATAGAAAATCCTTCTTTGGCAATTATTCTCTTTCAATACTTTATTTTGCCCCACTGCCTCCTAGCCTCCTTGTTTTCTGATGAGAAATCAGAACGCGATCTTATTGGGGCTTCACTGTAAATAACATGTTGCTTTTCTTTTGCAGCTTCAGAACTCTTTCCTTGTTCTTGGCATTCAGCGGTTTAACTACTATGTATCTGGGTGTATTCATTTGAGTTTATCTTATTTGGTGTTTGCTGTGATTCCTGAATGTGCATATTAATATATTTTGTTAAATCTGGAAAGTTTTCTGCCATTATTTCTTTGAATATTCCTTTTGCCCCTTTCTTCTCCTTCTGTGATTCCCATAATACATATATCAGTATACTTGATAGTGTCCCACAGGTCTTTTAGGCTCTACTCATTTTCTTTCTTTCTTTCTTCTCCTCAGCCTGAATAATTTCAATTGTCCATCTTTGAGTTCATGTATTTTTCCTTCTGTCAGCTTCCATCTGCTGTTGAAACCCTCTAGAGAATTTTTCATTTCAATTATTATGGTCTTCAACTCCAGTATTTCTAGTTGTTTCTTTTTTAAAATTTTATCTCATTTGAGGTTCTCATATAGTCATTTAGTATTTTCCTGATATCATTAGTTCTTTCTCTGTGTTTAATCTCCTTGATGATATTGGGGACAGTTTTTAAAAAGCCTTTTGTTATGTCCAAAGTCTGGTTTTGTTCATTGCTGGCATCTGGATTTTTATTTTGCTCCTTTGGATGGTCCATCATTTTGTTTTACTTTTTCTTATAAACTTGTTGTACACTCTAATATTTTAAATATTAACTCGGATTTAGTCCCTGCATTGTTTGCTCCTTATGCTTGTATCCACTAAGTGATATGACAGAGATTTCCTTGAGTTCCTGTGTGCTGGTTTGAAAGTATCACATACCCCAGAAAAGCTATGTTTTAATTCTGATTCAATCTTGAGAGGGCAGCCATTTCTTTTAATCTTGATTCAATACTGTAGGTTGGAATCTTTTGATTCGTTTCACAGCGATGTGACACACCCAATTGTGGGTGTGACCTTTGATTGGATAGCGATGAGACTCCACCAATTCTAGGTGGGTCTTGATTAGTTTCCTGGAAGCCCTTAAAAGAGGAAACATTTTGGGGAGAGCTAGAAACTACAGAAGCCTTAGAGCCAACAGAGAGAGCAGATGTAGACACTGGGGGAACAGCTGTTTCAGAGAACAGAGACACAGATATTTGGAGATGCTTGGAGCCCAGCAGACATCACCATGAGATGTTAAGCAAGCCAGAACCTGGAGAGAGCCAAGGGAAGCCAAGAGATGAAAGCCAGCTCCAGAGAAGCAAAGTGAGGAAGCCCACAGGAACAGAGGCTGAAAGCTATGGAGCCCATGACCAAGAGACCAGCAGATGCCAGCCACATGATTTCCCAGCTGACAGAGCTGTTTCAGGTAACCTCTTGTTGGTGTCTTAATTTGGACACCTTCACTTTCTTAGAACTGTAAATTTGTATTAAATTCCCCTTTTTAAAAGCCATTCCAGTTCTGGTGTATCACATTCTGGCAGCTTACAAACTAACACAGACAAGAGGTAACAAAAACAAACAAATGCAAAAATACTTTTCAGTCTGAAAATTGGTTCTGCTTTGGCTGTTGTTCTCTTTCAGAGTTTAGCCCTCTGATGATCAGCCTGAGGCAAATGGGAAGTGTAGGCTTCTCTCTGTCTTTTCTGAGCCTGCCTCTTGTTCTCAGCCTGTGCTTGCTCTTGGCCTTAGAAATTCTCATTTACCAGAATTCAAATGCCCTCTCTACTTCCTATGAAATAGACTTTCTCTTCCTCCTAGGTGCCCTATTGTGTGACTTAAATTGGGTAAGCCTTTGCCCCAGTTCACTTTGACTTGTTTCTTACACTGTTTTAGCCTTGGCAAGCTGCTTCTGCCTGCAGGTCAAGTTCTGGGAAGTTGAGCCAGAGAGGAATTCCTGGTTCAGTTCTTCAGGCTGCCACCCAACAGATCGACAGTGACATAGAGGCACTCCAGTATGTGTGTAAGGATTACTCTGCTCCCTCCAGAAAAGAGCCAGGGACCCACAATAGGAGCACAAGCTGGCTCCACACTGCACTGTGGAGGGGATAGGAGTGGCCAGTAGGGTGTCATAAGCTTCTCCTCCAAGTTTTTGAAAACCGTGTTTTCTTGATTCGGCACTTGGCCAGTTAACAGCAATCCTTTTATTGTTATCTAAGGGTTCTGATGAACATAGCTCTGCTAGTTTTTGATTAGTTATTTAAATCAGATATGGCACTCTGGGGCATCTTATGCTGCCATCTGGTCCTTAATTGATTTTTGATAAAGGCATCAAGGCAACTTAGCGGAGGAAAGGATAGTCTTTACAATAAATGGTACAAGAAAAATGGATATCCACAAGCAAAAAGATTAATTTAGACCCTTTCCTCACACTGTAAACAAAAATGAACTAAAAATGGATCATATATCTGTATGCAAAAGCTAAAATTATAAAATGTCTAGAAAGACATTCTCATAAATAGGTTAGGCAAAGCTGTTCTTAGATATAACACTAAAAGCACAATCCATAGGGTGGTACATAGTGGCTCAGTGGCAGAATTCTCACCTGCCATGCCGGAGGCCCAGGTTCGAGTCCCAGAACCTGCCCATGCCAAAAAAAAAAAAGCACAATCCATAAAAGGAATCATTGATAAACTGAATTTGGTCAAATTTAAAACATTTACAATTCAGAAGATATTAAGAAAATGAATAGATATGCCACAGACTAGGAGAATATATTTGCAAATCTTATATCTGATAAAGGACTTGTTTCCAGACTAAAGATTTCCTACAACTCATTAATAAGATATGTGACCTAGTTAAAAAATGGAGAAAAGATCTGAATAAATATTTTACTACAGATACATAAGTGGCTAATAAGCATATGAAAAGATTCTCAAAAATATTAATTAGAGAAATGCAAATTAAAGCCCAGTAAGATATGTAGGATGACTATAATAAAAAAGACAGATATTACCAAATGTTGGTGAGGATGTGGAGAAATCTGAACTCTCATATGTTGCTGGTGGAAGTATAAAATGGAAAATGGCACAATCACTTTGTAAAAACCACTTTGACAGTTTCTTGAAAAGTTAAACATAAACTTAACATATGACCCAGCAATTCCATTTCTAGGAATCCACTCAAGATGAATAAAAATATATGTCCACACAAAGACTTATATATGAACGTTCATAGTGGTACTATTCTTATTAGCCCCAAATTGGAAGCAATGTAAATATCTATCAATTGTGAATGGATAAACAAAAATGTGGTATATCCAAACAGTAGAATATTATTCAGAAAGAAAAACAAAACAAAAGGAATAAGCTACTGATATTCTACGATATGGATGAAACTTAGCTTTTCATTATTCTAAATGAAAGAAACCTGACCACATATTATATAATTTTATTTACATAAAATGTCCAGAATAGGCAAATCTATTGTGGCTGCCTGAGGATGGGGTTGGGAACAGGGACTGACTACAAATAAGGATAAGAGAACTTTTGGGGATGATGGAAATAACCCCTCCCTGCCAAATGGAATGGCTGTACAACTCTGAATGGTTTAATGGCTGTACAACTCTGAACTTTGGCTAAAAATAATTGAATTGTACACTTAGATGATGGTCAATTTTATCCTATATTAGTATATGTCAATAAAACTATATATATATTTTTAAACAACAGTGAGGGAAAACACAGGAAGACTAAGGAAGCATGATTATGTGACCTTGGAATCTGGATATACCTGACTGTCCTTAGGTTTTGTCAAGAAAGATTGTTGAGCTTCTACCTGCCCAGTGCTAGGAATACAATAGTAATGAAGATTTTCAAGGAGCTTACCACTAGCGCATAAGTCAGACATGCAAATAGGTCATTACTGTGGCAGAATACAACTAGGGGCAAGCACAGAGGTGGGGCACTAGGCTGACCAGAGATGCTTTCCTGCAGGTAGTGCTATCCAAACTGAGCACCTGAAGGATTGGTTTAGAAAGGCTGAACTGGAAGAGATATCAGATGACATCTTGCTATCTACTCCATGGGAGTTCCTGAGAGGATCAACCCATACTTTGAAGTTGGGTTTTATCTGGAACCAGCAAACCTAGAAAGAGAATTCAATAAGGAAGTAAGCTCTGTTAAAGAGAAAAGCATCTGTGTACTAGTAAGAGATTAAATTAGGAACCTAAGACTGGATTAATGCCTATGAGAACTGTGTAATTCTCTTATAATTTTTTGGTTTATAGTATTACATTATTGTGAGCAGCAGTAAAAATCAACAGTGCTGGTCTTTGGGGTGAAGAAGAGCAGGCTCTGCTGCTAGTCTTGAGGGAAGAGGAGACCCAAGAACCAAATAATAATAATAATAATAAGGAAGAAAGAGGAATGGGAAATCTTGCAGATGAGTATAGTTAAAGCCTCTCTGGTTCACTCTTTACATGGGGCTCTTCAGTTCTGATCAAGGAGGTGTAGATTACATGGAAAGGGCTGTTACTACTTAAGAGGCATTTGACATTTCTCCCACAGTGCACAGCATGCAGGCAATTTGGCTTCCTGTTTCAGCACAAAGGTGCCTGCTTCTAAAATCTAAAGTTTCTTCTCTTTTCTCACTGCCCACTATGCTTCCCCTGTCCCTTTACAGTACTGGGCATCAGATTTTGAACAGAGTATGCACGGAAGTTGGATGGACCAGCTGCTTCAAAGGTCAAGAAAGTGGTCCCCTTAGGAACACTGGATTGTGAGTGTGGAGGTACGCCCTCAAGTGTTGACAAAACCAATAGTTGATGAATCAGGACAGTTAGCCATTCTAGGGGCAGTTTCCTTATGTTAAAATGAGCACTTACTATCTACTCCATGGGAGTTCCTGAGAGGATCAAGTGAGAATTGATAGACATTAGTATTTATGTATGAAGCACATGCTAGTGGGATGTGTGTGTGCGTGCACATGTGTGGCATCCTTCCAAAAAATTAAAAAAATAAAGTGCTCCTCCAAGAATGAAATCACTACCCAAAGGATGAGACTGAACATACACTAGCTTTTAGAAAACTGTGATTGAAGAATTTCCTAACATCCACAAAAATAACTAGGGTGAAATTTCAGGAAGGCAGATCAGGAATGTGATTCTATTTGGGGAAGTGGAAACTAAAGACAGAAGCCCAGCTGTCACACTTTGATGGACATCAGAACTATTAAGGAAACTTGATCACACCAGAGCTACCTGGGCTGCACTCCAGACCCTAAGGAGCTGGGACTCGATAGGGACATACATGTCAATTTTACAGTGACTTTTATGTGCACAAAAGTTAAAGCACCTATGGCCCAAAGTATCAAAAAAGGAGTCAAAGGTGTCTGCTCCAGGCAGTTAATAGGCCAGCCATATTTTGCTGAGGGAACTCTGGGAGTTTTGCGGCAGTGAGTGAAGGAAAGGAGAAAATACAAGAGAGAAATGGTGATTTAGACAGGAACACATATGCTGTAGTAGTATGTGTTGAAGCCCTTTGCTATACATCTTGCTTTTCCCTTTTCTTCACAGAAATATTTCCACATTGTCCAATATATATTTTTTCACTGAAACACAATAAAAATTATTTGCTTCTAATTAAATGAAATAAATCAAGAAAGGGCAAGCTATTAGTTTTTACTTTTTTTAATTTCTCTTTGGTTTCTTAACACAAGACATGCATTCTTTAAATAAAAAGATATAGGATTTTCTGGGAAACAATAAATTGGGGAAGGGATGGAATTCCTACCTAGTTACATCTTTGTGGTCAAGTCAAAAGGCTGGTCTTCAGCCTCCTATCCATGGCTTTGATCTCAGGAGAAACCCAGAAGAGAGGGATCTCTATGCTATTCAAGGGAAATGCCCAAATACAGTGAACAGCAGCCTCCTACTTAGAGATGGGTTATACCCCAAGGCCCAGTGTGTGCAGTATCTGTCTTTTCTTCCTGTTACACCCTTTTCACAATATCCTAGGGTGATGTCTTTTCCAACACCAGAGAGCCAGACCAACATTTGCAAATAGCTACTGATCATCTGACCGAGGAACTGACCAGAGAGAGAGTGCAAAAATGTTTGTTTGTTCACTTGTGCTCAGAGCTCGGATCAAAGCACTGGCTTGACCCTACCTGGAAATGCTGACCTCAGGTATGGCAGTGCAATTTCTACACAAGGAGAGGGGAGTGGACTAAAAAACCCAAGCTCCAGATCCTGGGAAAATGATCTTTCATCCCTACTGGCAAAATGTGGGGCTGGCATCATAAGGATCAAGTGAGGCCCACTCAGTAACCCACTCATTAATGATTCCTACAGCTTTACAATACAGGTTTGTCAGTGCTGGTTCAAACTCACAAAAGAGGGGCTTTTAATAATGAGATGAGCTCTGATATACTACTTTCCAAAAGGAAACACAGAACTCAACCTGCTTCTGAGTCTACCTTCATAGGCAAACCTGGCACAAGGAAAGCACAGGTGGAGAACAGCTGCAGGAGGGAGAGGCTGGAGCCCCACCATGAGCCCAAGTTAAACCATATCAGATTGTTGGAGCTTTTAAAATGAAAACATTAGTTTCAAGTGCTTGTAGGAGAGACCTAGCTCCTAACTTTGAACACATGGTAATTGCACACACCGGTAAACCTGAAGGCCCTGGGGTGGGAAAAACTCCCCAGGCTCTGCAGAATGCCTTCCACATAGGCTTCCAGGACACTCAGGCAGGCAGCAAAGGTAAAGAGACCAACCAGATGGAGAGTTGGGACCCTAGACCCAGTCTTGGGTTAAAGGGATCATATCCTCCTTTTGTCTCTACTGGAAGATTTGAGCAGCAGCAGTTGAAGGAAATGGGCCTGAAGCATGCCACATAGTTTACAATTTTATTTCTCCGCTTGTCCTGGCTCAATTATAGAAGCTGGAGGGATGGAGACAGCTCCACTGCCCAGAGCACTGGTAACAGAAAGTGTCTTCCTGTTGGGCCCCACTGTGCTACATCAGAGTCCCTTCAAGAGGTCATTTGCCAAGATTAGAGGAAGAAATACAAAACATTGTTTTCTAGAGCAGCAGCAAGAAAGAAGAGATTCGTTTAGCCTTTAATTCTTTATGTCATAGAGCCACTTTTGCTTGAATCTAAAGATTCACATTGCTGGTTGGTTTACCAAGGGCCAAGAGGATGCCAGACCCCTGGAACTGGTGAGTAGATGGAGGAGCAGTGAACTGGCCGGGCAGACTACTTTACTAGACCAAATCAGCCTATGGCTGGTGGAAGGACCAAACCCCTGGTTAGGTTCTAGAGGTACCAATGGTCAGTGTGCCCCAAAAGCATCACAATAGGGAGAATTATCTAAAAACACGGAAAAGTGAGAATCTGGACAGACCTGATGCTTCCTGCTGGTCAAGATGAGAAGGAATGAAAGTATGGGGTGGGAATCTGAATGAGTGCCCACAATGGCAGTGGGAGGTAATCACGGGAGCCTCTGGAGCCTTCAGCAATGAGTTGGGAGCTCCCACCCAGAAAAGCGGCAGTAGTTCA
Source organism: Myrmecophaga tridactyla (assembly GCA_004026745.1). Classification (NCBI taxonomy): domain Eukaryota; kingdom Metazoa; phylum Chordata; class Mammalia; order Pilosa; family Myrmecophagidae; genus Myrmecophaga; species Myrmecophaga tridactyla. The sequence goes on along the minus strand of PVIY010025655.1, from coordinate 20,204 downwards.
GCAGACTTGCAAGCCTACGATTAAAAAAAGTCCTCTGTTGACAGGTATGCAGGCAAACCCATGAGTGCCCTGCTACAGGACCAGTTGAGTATGAACTGCTTCCAGACATATTTCCTCAGAGGGAACCCCAAGTGCTCTGTCAGGCCTCAGGACCCTGGGATCTGAGTGTGGGAGTGGATGCCACCCTCTTCATGTTTGGCGTTTTCCCATTTAGACATGTTTGCCTTTAGCATCTTTTATACATATTTCTTCCTGTAAAATAGTTCACTCAAAAGTGATTTTTTTTCCAGTTTCTTTCAAGTGTTTTTTTTGTTTGTTTGTTTGTCTGTTTAATTTTCCATCAGTTTCTTTCAAGTATCTTTTCTTTTTCTTCTGTTCTCTTCAACAGGATGAGAAAAACCTCTCGAATCCCAAAATTAGACATGGGAAAAACTTGTTCTCTCTGTTCGCCCAGGGGAGATGACAAAATCCTTTGGACTCACAGTGGAAGGAGCATACTTGTGTGCAATCAGCACATTGCTGTGGCTGCATCATCTCAGGTTGTATAAAACATAACTCAGAGCATGTACTTCCTCTCCCAGCCATACTCATTTCCAACAGGCTTGGCCACTGCAGCTATCCCATGGCAAATTAGGAGGAATGTCAGATGGAAGGCCTTCTAGACGTGAACAGCCACACAGCAGTGGTGGTGTGTGATAGGCTTAGATGGAGCCTGTGTAGGTGTGGACCAGCAAAGCTGTTCCATGACACCAGCTGCCAGGGCCCAGAGGGGCTTCTGTCCCATGTGGTACATCTTGATGACCTAGGCCTGAAGGTCACAAGGGCAATACACTGAGGGAGGACTAGAGCACCTGGAAAAACCGTACCTCTGGCGAGCTCACATTTCACCCCACTCTGGCCCACTGCCTCTCCTGAGAGGGACTGTCCCAGGAAGGAAGCACCTATGTTTATACCAGATCCCTACCCCTCGACATCCCACCCTCTGCCTTAGATGGTGAGGAGAGGGACACAGCCCACACCGACCCCTCCCTCATGACATGCCATGGGGGCCATAAATGTCCAGCGGTCTGACTCTTGGTCATACATCTCCACCGAGCTGAGGTTAGACTGTCCATCATAGCCCCCCACAGCGTAGAGACGCCCACAGCTGGCCACAAGGGAGACCCGGCTCCGGCGTGTGTGCATAGGGGCTATCAGGCACCACTGATCTGTCACAGAGCTGTACATCTCAGCGATGCTGAGGAAGCCAGAGCCGTCATAGCCCCCACAGACAAACATCTTGTTTCCCAGTGAGGCGGCTCCATGCCGGCAGCGCTTGTTGAGCATGCCAGCTGTGGGGTGCCAGGTGGCCGTGTGGTGGTTGTAGTGCTCCACCTGCAGCAGGGAGAGAGGTACAGCACAGTCAGAGCCAAAGCTTAGTTTAAGGGGTGACCTCACAGGGCAGAGGCCCACATGGTGTCAAGCTCCTTGGGAGGCTTGAGAACAAGGAGCTCTGTCACCATGTGCTCTGGCTCTGAGGCCCCGTTTCCTCAGCTGCATACCTGCTGTATACCTAGTTTGCAGGGACAGGTAAGAGATCAGTCAATCTGATCCCTTCTGTTTGCAACTAAAAGCTTTGACCAAGAACGCATTGCTATGTACCAACAGAGCCAGGATGAGAGCTGGAGCTTCAGAAATCTGTCCAGAGTGCTTTGCACCACAGTACCGGCTGTGGTATGGAACTACCACTAAATGGCTTTTGAAACTTTTAAAGAATAAATGCAATTTCAAACAAATTAAAAGAACGCAACTATATGCAAATTCACACTCAGTGTTTGAGCTTATTTTTAGTCTCATGCAGCATATGATGGACAGCTGAATAGGGTCAGGGAGAGGGTGGCACAGCTACACTTTACCATCCTTTGTGTATACCAGCACTTATACACTGGATGTTAAGAATTTCAGAGCACACTGTAGTTGGCCTGAAACCTCACAAGATGATGATGCTTTATTTAGTAATGGCAAGGCTGAAGATTTTTCAAACCATTCTCTTTAAAAATAATTCCCAAAGATGGGAGGAGGTGTCCTTAGCCCAGGACAAACTTAGACTTACACTGCTGAAGATCTGTAAACCATCGTGGCCTCCCGAGACATATATCCTGCCCTCAAAGATGGTAACCCCTGCAGCACTGCGATTTGAGCTCATCGGGGTCATCACTGTCCACCTTCAGGAGAGAGCAAAAACAAGAGGATGCATGAGATTCAGAATTCCTGTCCTCCCAAGACAGCTTAGCCAGGCTCAGATGAACTGTACTGTGTTCCTTTGTGCCCTGGGCAATGTCTTGCTTTCATTGCCATCCTACCACTTCTGCTGACTAGTCTCTCTGGTTGGTTGCCTCCTCTCAAGCTGCAGACTCACAGCAGTTCTTCTCTGCTCATCTCCATGGCCACTCAAAATCAGCATATCCCAAACAAGGCCTCTCTCTCCTACGGATCTGCTCATCCCTTGTACTTCTTGATTGTATTAATAGAACCACAAGCTAGCTAGCTGCCATACTTATTAAACCCAGCATTTTCTTTGGTTTATTCTCCCTCACCTTTAAATTCTCATGGTCACCAAGTCCTGGTTGGTTTGCTGCCTAGTCTTTGCTTGTTCCCATACCCTTTGCCACTGCCCTTGCTCCCATGGACACTGCAACAGCCTTCTCAAGGGTGATCTAGCTTTCAGACCATCCTCACCCCAGCCCCACACAGCCAGAGAGCAACTGCTCTCAAATACAAACCCGCACCATGACCCTCCCGTGGCTCCTGTTTTTTTTTGAAGGCAGAATCCAGGTTCTTTAATGTGGTTCTTCTCTGCCTGGTCTTCACCTACTTTCCCGTCTCATCCCCAGCCACATACCACCCATGCCTTTTCTATCTTCTTTCCATGCCCCGGGCTGTAATTCCTCAGCCACATTGAGCACTTTCTCATCTCTGAGTATCTCTTCTTGCTCTATGTCAACAGTGTGCATCTCTCACCGTCCATCTATGATGGGGTCTCACCTCAGAAGCTGTCCCTGCCACCTTGCCTCTCCCCTTAACCCTGAGGAAGATGAAGGTACTCCCCACTCTACATCCAGCAGCTTCAGACACAGGCCTCCTGGGTAGGATTATCCCACTACCTGTGGCCCCACCAGACGGGGCACTTATTAAGGATATGAGACACCCAGTATGCTGGCCAATATATAGGAAGTTGATTAAATAAACAGAATGATATGGGATTAAAAGCATCCTTATGAATCCATTTACGTAATTTTTTATGTAATTACGTAATTTTTTCTTACGTAACTCCAGAAGATTCAAAGTACTAAAGTGAAAAATTTGGGCAAACCTTGTCAGTATTTCCCAATGAGTGTTCCTCAAATACTAGTCCAAAAGACAGTAACAGGTGTTACATTAAATGCACTAGGTAAACAGGTTTCTTTACTCCAGAATTTCTCAAAGCCATAATGTTACTATTATGGAAAAACAAAAGCTGTGGTGGAATAGTTGTCATTTCCCAAGATTACTGGACCACGTTTTTCTTTTTTCCTCCCAAATCATATCCTACTCACTTTAGAAAATGCTGTTCATCTGTTTATCCCCTCTCCTCTACATTTCCACTTAAATGGTCTGATTTAGCTAAGTAGAACAGACCATATACGAATAAATGTTTCCAAGTATCTAGGTAGTCTTTTGTTTTTAAAATTTATTTACTCATTCATTCATTTAACCAATGGTTCTTAAATACTTGTTATATGCAAGGTACTATGGGGGCTGAAAAGGAGGGTCAGACATCCTCTACTCTTGAGAAGCTTATATAAAAAGTTGCAGTGTTAACTTTTCATATTTTCTGTTTAAATCAAAGTTGACCCAGGGGAAGCTGGAGTCCTTACTTGTCTGTTTCGGGTGAGTAGGTCTCCACAGAGTTGAGGGAGGAGTTGCCATCGTAGCCCCCACAGACGTAGATCTGTCCATCCAGCACTACTGTCCCCATGGCACTGAAACAGACAGAGCCAACAGAGGCTGTCATCCCAGATGGGCCTCAGACTTCCTGGGCTCTGATGCTCCCTCATGCTCCCTGAGAAATAAACCTAATCATCAACACATCTTTATAGAATGGTATGTGACTAAGGAAAGCAAGATTGAGACAACAGTGCTGTCCTGTGATTCCTCTTGCACTGTAACCCAATAAGTCCCAGCTTACCTCCTCTTGCTCCTTCTCAGTCACTGTCTGTCTGAAATGCTCATGTCCCACTGCCATACTGAGCAACCAATTTACCCTCAATTCTTTTCCCTCCTCCTCCTCTTCAAAAAGCCATCCAGGCTCCCTCCTCAAGAATTACTCTCGCCGATCCCACATTCTCAGAGTGGTTTCTTTATCACAGCACTTGCTACAGTCACTCATTCAACAGGTATCAACAGTTTAGAGTGCTGAGCAAGCCAAAGTCCCTGACAACCAGGTGCTTATATTCTGGTACCATGGGGTACTGGGGATCTGTGTGCCACCTCTCAACTAGTGGGGATCTCGTGGAAGGCAGAGAAGGGTCTTCATCTGTGTAAACCTGACAGCTCTTAGTGTGGTATTTTGTAGATAATAGGTCCTCAACACGTTTATTGTATTATCCCATTATTTTACCATTTAATGCACCAAAAAGTTTGACAGAATGTTTTTATTATATATCTGGCCCTCCATGGCCTCTAATTTGTCTTGGTGGGCAATGCTACAGCTCCCATTGTTGTGTACGTACTATATGGGTCAGGTACTCTACACCTGCTATTTTCAACCCTCACCACACCCTATGTGCTAGTTTGAAACTGTTATATACCCCAGAAAAGCCTTGTACTTTTACTCCATTCTTGTGGGGACAGACCTGTTGTTGGGTAGGATCTTTTGACTAAATTGCTTCCATGGACACATGATCCACTCAATTCAAGGTAGGTCTTAATCTGCTTACTGGAGTCCTCGATGAGGAGAATAAAAGGCAGAAAACAGAGAGAGAGAGCTCAGGGCTGATAGAGAGAGCAGTGTGATGGGAGATACTAAGCTAAGAGATGAAATCCAGTTTGCCCCAGAGAAGCTAAGAGAAGACCCACAGATACTTAGAGAAAGAAAACACCCCAGGAGAGGCCAGAAGGATCCACAGGAGCTGAGAGAGCCATTCTGAAACCAACCCAGGAGAGCAGGGTCAGCAGACATTGCTATATGCCTTCTCACATGACAGAGAAACCCTGGATATGGTCGGCCTTTCTTGAGTGTAGGCACCCTCTTGTTGATGTCTTAATTTGGACATTTTCATGGCCTTAGAACTATAAATGTACAACTTTATAAATCTCCTTTATAAAAGCCAATCCATATCTGGTATACTGCATTCTAGCAGCTTTAGTAAACTGAAACTCCTGCAAGGAAGGAAGTATCAGCATCACATTGTACAGATGAAAAGCTGTGGCCAGCAAGGCTGAGCTTTGTTTTCAAGACTGCCCAGTAAAAGTTTGCCTCCAATTTAAATGTAGACAGGCCTGGCTCCCATGTTATTCACATGCTAAGCTCTCCTAATATCAAAGACCTAAGATTTTGATGTAAGTCATACAATCTTCCATTCTACATAATGCCTAAAGAGAAGTTAAAACCTTGTGTCTGATGCTTCTTTTAGCTCCCTTATGGAAGATGTGTAAAACATATGGATTAAAAATAAATAAATAATGGGGGAACAAATGTTAAAATAAACTTAGTAAACTGAAATGCTAGTGATCAATGAAAGGGAGGGGTAAGGGATACGGTATGTATGATTTTTTTTGTCTTCTTTTTATTTCTTTTTCTGAATTGATGCAAATGTTCTAAGAAATGATCATGATGATGAATACAGAAATGTGCATATTGTATGTTGATTGGTTTTATTGATAAAAATTAAAAAAAAGAAAGAGAGAAGTTAAAAATGAATACCCACATGCACCAGGATGACTATTAAAAAAAGAGAAAATAATAAGTGTGGTGAGGATGCAATAGGAACCCTTACACATTGCTGGTAGCATTGTAAAATGGTGCAGCCACTATGGAAATCAGTTTGGCAGTTCCTCAGAAAGATGAAAATAGAGTTACATTATGACCCAGCAATCCCACCTATAGGTATAATGCCTAAAAGAACTGAAAGCAGGGACTCAAACAGATCTTTGCATATTGATGTTTAGTATAGCATTATTCACAATTGACAAAATGTAGAAGTAGTCCAAATGTGGGAAGATGAATAGTAAACAAAATGTGGTATCTCCCTACAACTGAATATTATTCAGCCATAAAAAAAGGAATGAAGTTCTGATATACATGACAACATGGATGAACCTTAAGGACATCATATTGAGTGAAGTAAGCTAGACACAAAAAGACAAATATTGTCTTGCTTGTATGAAATACTTAGAAGAAGGAAATTTCATGAAGACAAATAGTAGATTATAAGTTACCAGGGGTCAGGGGCAGGGGACTGAGAGGGAGTTATTGCTTTATGGGTGCAGTTTCTGTTTGAGGTGATGAAAAAGCTGGGGTAGCAGCTATTGGTGATGGCAGCACAATATTGTGAATATAACTAATAACTGAATTGTACACTTGAAAGTGGTACTATGAGAAATTTTGAGTTTTTACATATGTTACTAAAATAAAAAGTTTAAAAAAAAAGAATGCCAAACTGATTCACTGCTTTCAAACCTGATGCTGGAGAAGATTAAAAATGAATCTTGGGGGGCGGGCCACGGTGGCTCAGCAGGCAAGGATGCTTGCCTGGCATGCCAGAGGACCCGGGTTCGATTCCCGGTGCCTGCCCATGTTAAAAAAAAAAAAAGAATCTTGGCAAAAATACAACAAAAATAAAAACAAACCAAAAAAGAATCTTGGTGGGGGAATATATGAGAACTGTGTATTTTCTGCAGGATTTTTCTATAAACTTATAACTGCTCGAATAAAATTTTTTTGGTGGGAAGAGGTGAGGGAGAAAAAAAAATGAGTCTGGGTATGTAACCAACAAGAAAATAAAATACATCAGGTATGTTGCCACCTTGTAAGCATACACAGCAAATACAGTTTTGAAGAGCATCCATATGTGAGCTCGTCTGATCCCCACAATGTCCCTTTGAGAGAAATGGCAATAGTGTCCCTGAACCAACCTTAAAGAGGGAGGAAACCTACCCTAGGCAAGGACTGTGGGAAGATCACCAATTTATTAGACATGGTCACTATTTTTCAGATGCAGATACACGATAAAAATATTAAAATGAAGTAATAATAAAGGTGTTAAACAACAATATGAGAAAGAATCAAGAGATGTCACAAAACTGTATGAGACTATCACATAAGAAATAAAGACAAGTGTGAAGAGATAAAGGAAAAAGTGATCAATGTGGACTAGAATAGTTCAGTATGAAAAAGCTTCATGGAGGTGGTCTGGAAGACTCAAGGAGAGGGGACAGGAAGAGACAATAGGAAGGAGGTTGTCACCAACTGTCAAGACAGCCAGCCATGAGGGAAGTAAGGAGACAAGTGACTAAGAACATTTTGAGGGAGCCTATAATTTAAAGGGGATGAAATGGAGCTGGGCCCAAGCTACTAATAACAGGGCATTAACCACAGTGAGAGAAAACATACCCACAGGACATTCCTCCGAAACAACACTCCAAACCCAATGCCATCAAAGCAAGGAAGTGGCCCCCAGCAGGCATACAAGGACGGACAACTGACTGCAGTCAAAGCAAGGAAGCCAGGAATAAAAGCAAGGAACAGGGTTGGGGATATAGAGCAATGAGTCATTTGATGCCACAGAAAGCTGCAAAGTATCCAAGGAACAGGAAGCGAGGAAGCACTAAGGTGGGAGTGGTGGGAGGAAAGAACCATGAGAAGGTTAGCTCAAGGGTTTTCTAAGGAGTAGATTCCTCTGAAACAAAACCCACTTTGATCCTTTGTGAATCAGTCTTACTGGCGCAAAGGCAGATTCTTCCCAGCCCCACGGCCACATACAACACTGCGGAATGTGGAAAACGTCTACCGTGGTCATTACACTTTTATGTGGCAAAGGACTGCCACACTAACTTTTCTTCCTCACTATTGTGAACAGTTACTTGATTTTCTTTTTTTGTGGTCACCTTATCTTACAAAAGAGGATCCCAAGCATGGTCAGGTGAGGGGGCTGTGAGACGAGTGTGCAGATCACAGAATTACAAAACAGAAAGGCTCTTGAAGAGCATCTGGTCCAGTGGTTTTCAAATCCTCTGCTTTTTGAAAATTCACATACTTTTTTTTTCTCTAAAGTTGGGCATATGTCAAGCTAAATACACAACAGAGATAATAACAGAACTGTTCTGGTTAAGTGGGTAGGGGCTTGGTATCCTGTATTCTTGGGCTGTTTTCTACCTAAGTTAGTCCTCTGAAGAGAAACATTAGAGTGCCATCTGAAACCACTGATCTGGTGGAGCCTTGCTGGGGCAGAAGGATGGAAGAATTCGCCTAGTTAAACCCCAGTTGCTGCACTGGTCTCCTGCTCCTGGGTCTCACATGGCCCAAGGAAATCACGTGTTTGACAAAAGGAAAGATACCACCTGTCAGGTTTGCACTAAGAGGGCTAAATGGAGAAACTGTTTAGATGTTCTCTAATCCCACTTATTCAGGAACATAAGCAGGCAAGTATTAAGTGACATATAAACTTAGTCTGTCTTGCAAATACCTATGTGTTTGCTCTATGCCCAGGGAGAAGGTGTGGTGACTGAAGTAAAGAATATTGTTTGGGTTCATATAATCCCTGGGTAATGAAGGTGCTTATGTGGCTGGGATCATGAAGGAAAGAAAGTCCAAAAAACAAAATCCCACAAACAATACACCTTGGGTTTCCTTTTATCTCTAATAAAGTTAAAGCCTCCCTACTCTTCTGGTTTCAATTTTAACCCCTCCACTTCTGTAAAATCTTCCAGACATTCCAGATCAGTTTGTCTCTCTTTGAATCTTCCATAATACACATTTTCAGTCCTTATCTGGCACTTAAATAACAATACAACGTAGTACACATGTCCATGTCTCATCTCCTAAATCCTCAAATATCAAGGCAGGTATTTTACTATTAAGCAGATGGGGACTGGCTCCCTGGAATTACTGGGTGTGGCTGGCCTGGCTGTAGGGAATTCCCAGGCCAAAGGTTGAATGATACTTTATCACGTGGCCCGGCTTGTCTACACAGCGCTCCCCAGATGCTCGGTGTATATGTTTGGGATGCACAGATGGCTTCCAAAATACCTTCTCTTGCTATTCATGCTCCCCACTCTGCTCCACGTGTCTGTCTCCGGGTTGTAGACCTCCACAGTGCTCAGCCGCAGCTGGCCGTCGTAGCCCCCAATGGCATAGAGAAGCCCATTCACCACAGCCACACCAACACGGCTGCGAGCTGTTGTCATGGGATGGCACTTCTCCCAGTGATTGGCGATGGGGTCGAACACTTCCACCACATTCAGGGAATCACCTGCATAAAAATTTGCTACTCAAATTAAAACAAATGAGACCACACGTTTAGATCACACCTATTGGGCACTGATTATAAGGAATATTTGACTTGATTCTATCAGCTCTTCCCACAGAATTAGTCAAACCAAAAGCACTCAGTAAGAATTTTTAGCCATCATAACTTCAAACTAAATTTGAGTTGGAATAGGAGGCATTAATGCCTAAAATGGGGCAGTTTTCAGTTACAATCAGATACTCCACCTGCTTAGAGCCTATGAATAGTAGGACTATTCATAATAGGCCTACTATTTCCCTAATGCAGGAGACATGCTTGAGGAAAGGACATAGGCTCCAATGCAGACTCTCATTTACTATGTGTGTCCTTTGGCAAGTGGCTTTGTGTCTTTTAGCCTCTATTCTCTAATATTTATTACAAAGTTGCTGTGAGGATTAAATTACATAATAGATAAAACACCTAGCATTTCCCTGGAATATAATAAGTACTCAGTAAATAGTCGTCATAGCAAGGAATAATATTAATTTTGACCTTACCTTTTTCATCAGGTTTTTGTGAGACCAAATGAGATAATTCCCCACCCCTATTTTAGTCTACTTTGGGTGCTTATCAGCACTCATCATGCTTTATTTTTACTTAATTGAAGACCTTACTTTTCTAGGTTAACCAGCAGCAGAGATTAGAACCCACCCTGCTTTCCTCCTGGCCTAATATTCTATTGCTCCACATTACCCTCTCCACATACCATCAACAAAAACAAAACTGCCCAGGACTGCCCCCCAACTCCCCCACCTCCATACAAACCTGAAATGACACTGGAAGGACACTGAAGATGTCAACTTCCTGTGCCATTGTACTGCAAGGATTCAGGTGTCCACATTACCCTCTCTACTAAAACTCAACTGCCCTGGAATGGTGTCTGGGGCAGGGAGGAGGGCAAAGGGCCCCACAAAGCTTTCCTGAAAACCTGACTGTATGATACAAGAGTGCCAATATACCACATGATTTATAAAACGTGTGTGTCACCAAGATGGGGATGAAGAATAGAAAGTATTATTGACAGTGGCAGACCCTGTGTATTTGGAGAACCTTCCTTCTGATGGTGACATTCTCACAGTTTAACCCCAGATATTCATATGACAAATGTGACTAGCCTGATAGTGGAACAGGGTCTCAGAGTGTATGCTATCCAGAGTAGGAGTAACTGCTGTAAGCCAGTGCAATGCTCGGAAAAGAATGCTGGCTCAGGAGCCAGGACTGCCGAGTTCTAGTCCTTTCTCTGCCAAAATCAACTTGTGTGAACACATGGCAAGTTTGGGGTTTCAACTTCCCCTTTTGTAAAGCAAGGGGGTGGGGAGTGGATCTCAAGGATCTTTAAAGGCCCCTCTGGCAGTTGTATTCTGATTCAATGTATGAAAATCTGACATGCTCTAACTGCAGACCAATCAAGGAACTAGAAGGGTCAAGTGAGGTGTTTGGTGGAGTCTAAGACAGGGCTTTACAAAGGGGAGATGCAAGATACCTGCTGAGTTGAGGCCCCCCACAGCGTAGATAAGCCCAGCAATGGATGTACAGCAGCGGGGCCGAGTTCTGAAAGCTGGCAGGTGGGGCCGGCGTTCCGGCATGAGGTGATAGTCCTTTGCTTCATCCACCAGGTCCCTGGAATGAGGTGTAAGATGCTGGGATAGAAGGTATCCTCCCAACTTGGTCCATATTTGTACTGTCCAAGTCTTGGCTCCCACTCTCCAAATGTAGCAGGAACCTGGGAGGAAAAGCTTCTGGAAGGTTTGGTTTCAAAGAATCCAAGCAGGTTCTAGAAAAGCCACACATGGCTGCTGAGATACGTTCAAAATTGGAGGGACAAGACAAGCAGAGCCCATCTTAGCTAGTGGAATCAGAATATCTATTCTTTAACTACACAAACTAGGACTGAGAAGAAACAGAGTGGTGGCTAAAAGAGCTGGACTTGGGGAGGTCTGCGAAGCAGACTGCATCCTGTCTCCACTTAGATCCAGCCCTCCCTTTCCATCCCTATGACTGGACTGCCCTATGCTCATACCTTGTAGCCTTGTAGTTAACCATCTTTCCCCTGGACTGTAGCAGCAGCAGCTAACAGTTTCTTACTGATTTCCCTGCCTCCAGCCCTGCTTCCTCTATTCTACCCTTCACACTATAGTCTGAGCTGTCCACTTTTCTAAATGCAGATTCACCATGTTGCTCTCTTTTAAGAACTTTTGATAGCTATCCATTCTCTACACAATAAAGTTCAAAGCATGCTTGAGGCTGCTCATCACAGGGTCTCAGTTACCTCCAGCCACACCTCCACCCCTTCCTGACACACACCTCCACACAGTTTGCACTGAGCTACTGAATTCTCCTGAACCAGCTATTCCCAAGCAGGGATAGAAAAAATGAAGGAGAAAGCCAAATATGTGTTAAATTGTGTCATAGAAGGGAAAATAGCATTTCATTGCTGTGAATATGACAAGCAAAGTGAAGGAGGAAGAACAGTTTTCTCCAATGATCTTTTTCAATAATCCTCCTATAGAGCTGCCATCTTCTGAATTAGTTTGGTGGTACCCTCTGTTATAGTGTCATTGATTTACTCTGGCTAAAAATTCTGCATGCTGGTAAACATATTCTTCCCTTTACCGATCACCGTGGATGCAGAGCCTACATCCACCTGAGATCAGAAAACTGACCGGTATTTACTGAAGAAGGTGAGGAGTCCCAGGAAGTCACATTTGTACCACCAACTCAGCTGCTGATATAGACAAGGTCAGGGCAAGCAGAATGTACAGATGCTTGGAGGTTCATAAACAGTTCAATGGATGAAGATACTAGAAAATCCTCAAATGACTGAGGGGAAGAAAGGCCTTTCTGCCTTAATGCTCCTTTGTGGCATATTTTCCTGCCCAAGGTGCAAGATTTGGGGTCTTAAGAATTCTTCTCCCAGGTTCTAGAGAGAGAGAGCAGGCCGATCAGTATGCCATGAATTAGAATGACTACTCCAAATCCTTCCTCCACTGAGCTGGAGCAGAAGTGGCTTAAATTGACAAGTTCTTTTCTTTGCCCAGACCCTCAGCATTGTCCTGTGCAGGTCCATCTTTGCTCACCTGCATTTGTGGCAGCAGCGCACCAGATCATCCTGCTGTACTCTGTCGGACAGGAACTGGGGCCGGCAGAGAGGCAGGCGGATATTGGACAGCAACTCAGGCAGGCAGGACGCCCTCTGCTCCCGGTCATATCGGACCCAGGCCAATGCAGCTTCAAAGACCTGTCAAGACAGAGTGGACACTGGCTAATGGCAGCAACTCCTCCCAACCAGAGGTCACACCCCTGCACTTTCCAATCACAAACTCTCCCTACTTCCTACGAGGCAGTCACTTGGACCCATCAATCTTGTCTCTTATTTGTCTTCTGAATCCACTACTTTCTGCTTCTCCAGACACCTAGTTTGGTTCAATCTCTTGAAACAAAAGCCAAGGTCACTGTAACAGCTTCCTGGATTTCATCATGATGGCCTAATGGAAACTCATCAGTGGTTCCTTTCCATTTTTGCATCTTAACAAAATGTTTATTTTCCTTCCCGCTGCTCCTGTACCCCACCTCCACTGAAACCTCCTTTATCACCCTTCACTCTCCTCAGATTGGGCTCTTCCCCCCATTCACACTGCCCCCTTCACCTAGAATATCCTCCCAACCTCTCCTCTTCAAACTCACTCCTCTCTTTAAGGCCTGGCTTAGGAGCCTCAATCCCCAAGAGACCACAAGGGTATCTCCCTCTAACACCTTTCAGCCTTACAGAATGCATCAATCAAATAAATGTGAGCTGCCCCAAGTCATACCAACTAGTGGAAGAGGTAGGGTCAGAACTTTTCCCTCAGGATGAAGCTCTCTTCTCTAAATCACAGCACCCAAACTGTTTGAGCTCAGGGTACACTTTTCTATTGGTCCCTAATATTCCGGGGTGTGGGCTCTTCAGACATTAAGGAAATTTGCTGAATTGGAATTGAAATCCCAACAGCTTGCCTCCTGCACACTGGGACTCCTCCAGCAGAGCCACACAGTTTCACGACTCTTTATTTCTAATATCTAAGCTGCTCTGCTTGGACTTCGTTAGACTTCTCAATTGACCAAACAGGCAAAGGCCTTGTAGCAGTACTGTTCCCAGTGCCTGCAGAACCAAGTCCAAACTTCTCACCCTGACATTCAACACCCTCCAGTGCCCAGCCCTTGCCACCTTTACCCTAAATCACATTACTTGCTATCCTTTTAAGATAACTTGCGCCTCATCTTTATTGTTCAGAAAAAAATGGTCTGTGTTCCTCTCTGGCTACTGATGCCCTATACTCTCATTTAAGTTTTCCATGACCATCCCAAGATGACCTCTGTCCTTAGAGGGCACATATGACCATCCAAACCTTGCATTACCAATAGCTCATCCCTTCCATTATACTAGTATCTGACTCTGACCTCAAATCTTTCCAGTTCAGTAACAGACTCCAATTAGCCTTTGACCTCCCTCTTTCCCATGGAACATCATTCTCAGGTCCTGCCTGTCTCCCTGCCTCTCTCTCATCCAGCTTAGGGTCCATGGAAATTAGGTGCCCTTAATTTCCCTGCTATGACTGGATCTCCCTCAATTATACTTGCTTGGAAAAAAAAATCTGTACCTGATAATGCCTTTAAATTTTGTTCTTACTCTGCACTTGCACCAGAAGAGCTGAACATGGCTGACAGAGCACATACCAGAAATGATCAGTTTACTTTAAATTCGTGACTACTAATCTCAGGCAGCAGCTTCCTATCAAGACCGCCCCATTACCCTGGTATCGTCTACTTACTTTCTTTTTCTCCTAGAGGACTATTTCACATCATTTTTTAGCTTTCTTCAAGTTTCAAACACTCCTCCCTTATTCTCACTCTCAGCTTTCTCTTCTGAAACTAAGCAGAAGAGAAAGTCCATATGCTCTACCAGAATCCTCCTCCCAGCCCTCCCTCCATCCTTGCATATGGGTGTGTGCACTAAGCTCTCCCTCCTGCCCTGGTGGCTGTGAATGGCCTGTGTTCCTATTAAAAGACACAGCTCATTGAACCCTAGATCCAGTCTGCTCTCATTTACTCCAGGACATCATGCTAGCAATTATTCCCCCTTTTCTCTTGCATTACCAATTCTCACTCTTTGGGAAAATTCCCATCGGCAGTCTAATATGCTGTCATTTTTCTCATCTTAAAAAAAAAAGCCCTCTTGACTTTACATTCCCCTCCATCAACTGTCCCAATGCCTTGCTCTTCTACAGAACACGAATCTTTCAGAAAGTTATCTATTCTTATACAACTATGTGATGATATTGTGAATTATTGATTATATAGCAAGAACAGAATGATCATATGGTAAAAATGTTTGTGTTTGTATGTTGTTATGTTGAATTAAAAAAATTTACTTAAAAATAAAGTTATCTATATTGCTATTTCGAATTCACAGCAGCATAATTTCTAGTAGTAAATATTAAAAATAACCCAAATGTCCAAGAATAAGGAAATGAGGGTTGATAAAAATCAATGGAATATTATTTAGATACTAAAATATATTAAAAGTTTTCATGAAAAATACATATAATAAAACAAAGCCCATGAGAGAACTGTATACTTACGATCTCAACTTTGTAAAAACAATTAACAGAAAACAAGATTAAAAAAGAGCAGCATCTTTCCTGTTAACCCAAAAGAACACCCAGGGCTCTATATGAGCTCCTTGAAAGGTGTACACACATTTACTTTTCAAAACTGTAAAACCTTCAGATGGTTTCTAGGCCAGATAAGTCCTGAAACCCAGAGATGCCAGTCTCTCCAAGAACATCAACCAATTCCATCCCCCATCCCATACTGTCGACATCCCTTTTCAACATGCAAAAAGTTAAAATGGGCATTACCCAAATATTCCTAAAGACTGGGAGAAGGATCAAAGGAGATGGAGGAGTTATAACAGAGAAGCTAGGATTTAAAAAATGAATATGACTACTGAATCATTTCATTGATATTTCTTTTTAGTCTATAGTGTCTTGGAGCAACTAGAAGGAAATTGAGGAACTGTAACCCATACCAAACTGTGGAATTTGTTCTACAATGACTTATTAAAATGTACTTTGAAATTTATTGCTTTTTTAATATGCTGTATTCACACACAAAAAGAACAACATCCTATATGCCACCTGCATGGAACTGCTTCTTCTGTGCTTTACGTACCTGCTCCTCTGATTTCACATTTAGCTCATCCCGAGACACTAGCTCAAGAACATCTTCCAAGGGCAAAGCCAGGAATTCTTCTGACATGGACACTTCCACAAAGTGCTGGTGAATGAAGCTGTTGGCCGCATCGTACAGCACAGCACACATCATTGTCTCAGCAAACTGGCGCACACCCAAACAATTTTTGGGATGAAGCCTTTTGGCATAAGAAAAGATGAAAAGGAAAAATTTAGAGGAAGAAAAATGTTCTTTTCTGTCATTTTCACACTGGTCCTTGGTAGAGTCACAGAATGAAAACAAACATTTTTCTAGCTTTGTTGGAAACTCTCAGTGTGACATCAGGTGTGCCTCTCTGGGCTACAATGACTACAGATATAAAATTAAGCAGATTTTCCTCAAAAGTTCCTGCCTCTTGAGCCTAGCGCTCCATGAGTGGAGGGAGAATGAGCAATTTGGGAAGTCCTGTGAAGCAGGTTTCAGAAGCAGGGAAGAATCTGAGGCTGCATATGGAACGTGTGCTGGCTTTCATTCAGCTGCGGTGGTCTTGGCTGAGGGGCTAGGGCAGCACTCCACTTCCAGTCTCTAGAAAGGCAGCAGAGCTGAAAAGTGAGAGTTTAAGCATATGAAGAGATGACTCTTCATAAGGCCCCCTACACCCTTTTTTTTTTTTTAACAGAAAGAGGCTCTATGGGCCTAGTGATTCAGACATCTAGAAACAAGTGGCAGCTCTCATTTATTTAGCACATCAATGAGTCATGTACTTCACTAGCCTGTCTCCTGAACCTTTTTAGCAACCTGCAAAGTAGTAATTGTTTTCATTTTATAAAGTGAAAACTGAGGCTCTGAGAAACTAAGAAGTTTTCTCAATCCCTCTACAAACAAATAGTAGTGCTGAGATTGAACACAGGTCTCCTGTGCTCATTTCCACAGCACCAAGGCAGATAGGCACGTATTGGAGCCAGGGAAACCTGGGGCAAATCCTGACCCTATCGCTCACTGGGCAATGCTGGGAGTGTTCCTGAGATTCCCCAAGTCTCCAAAGTTTCCACACCTATAAAAAGGTGATGACAACCGACCTTCTAGAGCCATGGCCATGATTAAGTAGAATGCAGACAAAAGCACTCCAAATGGGACTTAGGATGAAGTTATTTTTATTTTTATTATTGTTGTCATTTTCCTTACTACTGTTGCATCTAAGAAAATTCCAGATGAGCCCAGTATGGTTCTGAAAATCTTGGTGACAGAAGTAGAACCTGGGAAGAACGAGCCTTTTCTTATGATGATTTTGGGGCTGATAATCAGCAGAGGGAGATCGTATTTGTCAGATTAAAAATTGCCAAAGCACTTTTCTTCATCAGAATGTTCTCTCATTTTTCCCATAATAGTATAAGCTTATAGGTAAAACTTTAACTTACTAAGCAATATTCACCATTGTTCCCCACAGTCAAAGAATTGAGGTTGAAAATTTACCAGCAGCAGATCAGTCAGGAACTGAAAGGAGCCTGGTTTAAGACTAGCTAAATTCTATATAGCTATTGTTTCATTCCAATCTGTCCAGTGCTTTGGAAACCTATGTGAAATTTCCAATGGCCAAGGAACATGAGCATCAAGCAAC
Source organism: Myrmecophaga tridactyla (assembly GCA_004026745.1). NCBI lineage: Eukaryota > Metazoa > Chordata > Mammalia > Pilosa > Myrmecophagidae > Myrmecophaga > Myrmecophaga tridactyla. The sequence goes on along the minus strand of PVIY010025655.1, from coordinate 2,849 downwards.
ATATAAGCAAAGCATTATAGCCAGTGAGAAGCCCAGGGCTCAAGATCAGAATGCTAGTTCAGTCATCTGTCAAATAGTACCTTTCCCTTAAAGCACTTACAGTGACTAAATGAGACTTGTTAAAGTACTTTACAAGTATGTGGCAGAGATAAGGACAAACCTTCCCTAGGCTTCTACAGTACGAGCTTCACTCATCCCTAATACTCAGACATCACCTAAGAGGAGGATTCAAAATGCCATGAACTAGAAATTGGACAGAGTTCAAAGACATGAGAAAGGATGAACAATGTAGCTGAATCGGTATACATTTCCATCTTCTCCCCTCTCAGGTTAGGGTTCCTGTATCTCATCTCTGATTGTCTCTGACTGCATAATATTGAGCACAAAGCATATCTTTTCAACCGACTGGGCTGTCTCATGCCAATTTTAACACATGGCATGTGTTAAGCTTGTTTGTATGACAATGGATGGGGACGAAGGAGTGAAAGTTGACCTATAGGAAAGAGGTCCATTCAGGAACAGGAGGGAGACAAGAGGGAACAGTAAACCTTTGGTAGGTGGATTCATTTCTTTCATTCACCACTTCACACCCTTCTTCCTTGCCAACAAACACCAGCTGTGTTAGCAAGGAGGCCACATAAGATATAATGCTTTATTCTGGGTCATCTACCTAATCAGAGGGAGGAAGCCGTCACTTGAACTAAATAAATTATTTACAATTTGGTTCATTGATGTATTTGATGTTCTGATATAGATTTAAGAGAAGAGTTTTGAGAAACACACAGCTCCAGTGTTCACCTGAAACAATGAGCCATATACCTGGAGGCTGGGGAAAGGGTCACAAACAAAAATTAACTTCAGCCTCAGGAAAAAAGCAGTGTTCTAGAAAGCAGCCTCAGAAACTACTGCTGTAAGGATTCTGATGTCTCTGCAGCTTCTCCTGTTATGCCCTGCTTTTTCCACTGCACTTCAGTTCCTAATAATGGTTTGCTCAAGTTATTAACAATCAAACCTTGAAACTGAAAGGTCCATATATCTGTCTTCAAGGGCAAATAGGAAAGGGGTAGGGGTGAGTGAACCCATAACATTCTGCAACCAGGATGAGGGAGAACAAGCCCAAGGAACAGAGACAATGATAGTAACTACTAGAGAGAAAATAGAAAGCAGGTCAAGCCTCTGGGGCCTGTAACAAGGAATAAAGGCAGAAACGAGGCATGGGTTTAGGCTTCAGAAGGGTTCCTGTTGAGCTGAAAGAAAAAAATGTCAAGGATAGATTCGAATACATCAGGCTTTATGTTTAAGTACCTAAAGTTCCTAAATTGTTATTGGTTCATACAAAAATTGCACAGGTCTAAAAATCACTTTTCTAAGCATCTTTTAGGTGACAGTATTTGATAGGAGCCTGCATTCAGTGTTGACAGTGATAACCTCAACAGACCCTAGGTGGAGCTGCTGTCTTCTTAGTGAGGGTATGAGCATGGACAATTCAATCATTTGCAGAGCAGGTACTTAATTAGGTCATTCTCTAGGTTCTATGGGAACACAGAGATGAACTGAGTCCAGTTTGTGTCCTTAAGCAGCTCACAAATGAATAGGAAAGACACTGCATGCCTGCACACATCACCACACACATCTCTCTAGTCCATACCAGAAGGCATTTTAGGGCAGAGACATGGCCTGCTCTGGGGCCTCACTCTCACCACACAGTCTCTGTTTGTAACACTGGGAACAGTACTACCTGCTTCATGATGGAATCACTTGCCCAGCACCCAGAAGATACATGCCTCTGCATTTCCACCATCCTTACCATGTCATTATGATTAGTTGCACACTCAGCAGCACTCAGCGATGACTGTGAGCACCATTCAGGGAGGATATGGATGCAGCAAGAATTCACAGAACTGCCAAGTGAATGGGATTGATGGAGTAGGAGTAAGGAAAGCCATCTCCGAGAGGAGATGAGGCTCAGTATGGCAAAACTGAGAGTAGGAATGTTTGTCTCATTTGGGGATGAGAGGATGCCCAGGTGGGGTCTGGGCCTGGGAGAGACCGTATGGCAAAACTGAGAGTAGGAATGTTGGTCTCATTTGGGGATGAGAAGACGCCCAGCGGGGTCTGGGCCTGGGAGAGACCACAGAGGTAGTGGCACTGTTCTGTTTCTCCCTGCCTATGTGTGGCCCAGAACTAACCCTCAGCCCAAGAACTGGAAGTTAAAAGGCCTTTACCCTAATGACCAAGAGCTCTGCTTCCTGGGAAGGAGAAAGAGCCTTCTTATCTGCTTATAGTCACCAAATGTTCATGGAAGACCTACTAGACCTACTACCTGGTACAGGAAATACGTAGGGGTATAATCAATAGGCCTTATCCAAGAAAAGTTTTCGGCTTTACAATGATTGCTGCAGGGGATTGAGGGGTATAGGGAATTCTAGGAGGTGAAATTTGGGTTGTCTCTTCAAGAGCTGAGGTAAAAAGAAAGGTAAAAAAACAATCATGAAGGGGGAAAGATCTAAACAAAGATGAAGATGGTTATGGAACAGTTAGGTAGCACCCAACAGATAGGATCAGTAAGAATAGTCCACTAAATTACTGGCTGGCCAATCTGCAAAGGAGAAAGGAGAATAGGCAGGGCCACGTTAAATCCTGTCTCACTGAACGGGGAGAAATTCAACTTCCCCAAGTTGAATTCTTGATATTCTCACAAGCAGTGTGGACAACCAAAGCTATAAGCTGAGCCCCCAGTCTTGGGGCTTGTTCATATGAAACTTAACCCCACAAAGGATAGGTCAAGTCTACTTAAAATTTAGGCCTAAGAGTCACCCCCAGGAGGGCCTCTTTTGTTACTCAGATGT
>PVIY010025654.1:0-36386 GCA_004026745.1 Myrmecophaga tridactyla | reverse complement strand
CATGCCTAAAAACACCTAGCGGAACACCTGATCCTGGGCAGGTACTCAGCGGAGATAGGGTGCATTTCTTACTTCCAGGAACCACAGGGCAACGTAGTGGTGGTGGAAATCTCAGCCCGGCTATTTCCCCGCAGCATGGTTTGGGCAGGTCTGCTTCCCTGCCTGCAGATTGGAGGTAACGTCAGTACCTACAGCATCGTACCTACATCATGGGGTGGCTGGGGAACTTAAACAGAAAACGTTTTGGAGCAGCGCCTGGCACAGAGCAGTGGTGCAGAAGTGGGAGCTGTCGGCGTGGCAGCGCTCTAGCGTCTTGGGCCTCGCCACATGCTTGCCTCCTGCTGTGTTCAGGTTATACTGATAGGAACAGCAGTGATGACAATGATGGCTGCTCTTCCTTCTCCGGCACCTACCTCAAGAGTTGTGAAGTGAGGCTCAGATGAGTTAAAACTTGCAAAGTGCTTAAAGCAGTCAGCATTTGGGGGCTTATTGCACGGCCAGACTCTGCACCAAGTGCTTTCATGGAATTCTCCCATTCGGTGCACTCAGGCCTGGGGGTGGGTTTCATACTAACCTGTTGCCGAGGACGGAACTAAGGGGTACTGGTGTCATGGTACTGGTGTCATGGCTGACAAGTACTGGTCAGCCACATACTCGGAGCTCTGGCGTCCCCTGGCCAGAGGAGGGAGCTCCTCCACCAGCCCCAACCTGGAGCTTCTCCCCATCAACATGGAGATCATAAGTAAGTATACAGACTGGGGGCACAAAAGGGAACAACGAGTGGCTTGAAAGAGGTGGGCACTGTGCTAAGACTTTTTTTCAGGTCTACCCACCATCAACCGAGCTTATTATTGCTGTTTTAACAATTGAGAACACTGGAGCTCAGAATGGCACAGTAGCTGCCTAAGTCTGCAGAGCCAGAAGTGGTCAAGGTCAAATTTGAACCCAGGGCTGCAGTCTCAAGGCAGCGTATGTTCCCTGTACCCTGGAGCCCTGCTGGTGGGCGTTTCTGCCTCCCCTTACCCTTTGCCAAAGGCTCACCTTGGCCTTCGCTAGAAAGCCCTGCACTGCCACCCTTTCCCGGGTCATGGGTCAAACACTAATCTCAGTGTCGCTGAGAAGGTATTTTGCAGTTTGCAATCAGCTGACTTTGAGTAAAGGAAATCGCCCTTGATGGGTGGGCCTTACCCATCAGCTGGAGATCTTAAGAGCAAAAACTAAGGCTTCCCAGAGAAGGAGAAAATTTTGTCTCATATCTACAGCATCAAATCCTGCCTGAGTTTCTAGCCTACCGGCCTGCCCTGCAGATTTTACACTTAAAAGCCCACGATTTTGTGCACCAATTCCTTACATATGCATTTGTAAAATCTTCCATTGTTTCTGTCTGGAGAACTGACTGATACACCCATCTAATCTCCCAGGAAAGGATCCGGCAAGCCCATACTGCTTCAGGAGTTAATGCCAGAGGGACCAGTGCTAGAACTTTCACAGCTGGTGAAACCACTGCAGCTGGTGGCAGACCCACAAAGCCTCATCTATCCCCACCTGTGGTGGGCAGCACCTGGCTGGAGAATGGGGACAATGGTGGCTGTCCTCCCGTGACGAGTGTCCCAGAAAGAGGGTCCCAGTATACTGGTAAAGCAGTGACTACTTTGTTGTCTCCTTGGCAATTCCCTCTTTCTTCTGCTTTACTGGCCCTGTGATCTTTCGGACAAACCTCTCACTCTCCCCACCCCATGATGCCCCTGCCTTCCATCTGCGCAGCTGTATGAGCTGCTTTCTACCCACACTTTCCTGGGAACCCCGCTGGGCACCTCCCCAACATGGGCACCATGTCATCAGCTCCCCCAACCCAAGGGCAAGCAGGGCCAGCCAGCAGCACGGTGTAAGTGGCCCAAACCCAACTCCACAGCATACTGAGAACTGCCCTACAAGCGGCCAGCTGAGTGGCTTGCTGGGGAGGGGCAGGGGAGGCGAGAGGAGATGGGCTTGAGCTTGGGAGTCAGGCAGATCTGCCTGCAGCCTCGTCTGTTGGCATGAAGTAAACTTTTCATAGAGTGTTCTCATTCTAGGACCTCCCTGTTCACAGACCTGAGTACAGCAGCTGCAGCCACAGTGTGGCGGCAAGGACAAGAGCATCCTTAATGCTTCCTCCAACCTCACCCCCACCCTGAGGAGGCAGGGGCTCTTTACCAGCTGCACTCCACAGATGCACAATCCAAGTGCCTTCGCTAATAGTGGTAAAGCCTGGCTTTACCTGCTAATAGTGGTAAAGCCTGGGTCAGGGCTGACCCAGACTGCCTCTTAACCCCTGCATTTGGCTTCCTGACACCCATGGTCCTTATTTCTATGTCAAGGCCTCAGCAGTCACCATGGGCAACCCTTAATCTGCAGATAATTAAGACGCAAGTTTAGGGCTTCCATCCTGACACTCCCTTTCTGTTCCCACGGTAGAGAGAGGTCTTTGGAGAGCACATGTGGGTGGGTTAATCTCTGTGTCCTCCAAACTAGAATATTTTGTGGTCCCTTCTGCAAAGGACCGTGATATAATCCCTTCTGCAAAGGGTTTATCAGGATGCTTCCAAAGAAACAATTCAGCTTAATTGAATAAACACTTGATGAGGGCCCAGATCCGGATAATTCACCCCCACATCCCCCCACCCCCGCCAACCACATGCAATGGAGGGTGTGCTGATGGGTGTTTCCTTCTGGGATCTGAGCCCAGAGGCCCTGGGCTCAGGAGTGGGAGAGTTGGTCTCACCTCCCATCCTGCTGTCTGTCCTCCCATCCTCTTGTGCTTGTTCTGGTCTGGTGGCCTTGGAAAAGGCCCTTCCCCTCTCCAGCCTCAGCTTCTTCATCAGCAGCTCAGGGCCTGTTGTCCTAACCTCCCCACCACCCATGGACACCAGAGGTCTGATGGGTGAGGGCCACGGCTTCCAGTGCCCACTGGGTCTCCCTCAGGGGCAGGTCTCCTTGGGGAGGACCCCAGCAGCATTCAGGCTCCCTTGGACTGCAAGTTGGGAACCAGGAAACCTTGTTATTTCTGGACCTATCTCTAGTTTTCATTAAAGCTACTAGCTATTGAGGACTTACTAGATACTGTAAATACTGCCACATTTAGTCTTCCTCAGAAGTAGATGCCACTGACCCTATTTCATAGATGAATAAACAGGATGAGTGGAATGGAAAAGCTTGTCCCAGATTTTGATGGAACCAGGACTAAAGTCCAGATTCCTCTGCCCTCAAAGCTCATGCTGCCTTTGGCCTCCATTTTGGGGTTCTAGGGTGTGACATCTCCTTCTGCCTCCCCACCAGCCCCAGGTGTGCACCCCTCAGGCCTCTCCAAAGCCTCCCACCTGCATCAACTCATTTACTTGCCTCCCATTACACCGAGGAGGAGACAGAGGTTCAGAGAGATCACGTGGCGAGGGAATGGAGGTCCCGGGGTGTTTGATGCAATTTCCTAGTTTCAGTTGAGGCTCTCTAGGGTGTCTGCTGGAAACACACACCTTCAACAGAACTCTAACTGAAACCCACACTCTTCTGACCAGGGGTGGGTCTGCCCCAGGTCCTGGGAGCTTAGGACTCAGGAATCTGGCCCCTACAGGGCTCCCGCAGAGCCTCTGGCCTGGCTATCCACTCCTAGGCCCCTTCAGTCTAGTCCATCAGAAATACCCAGATGTCAGAGGGAAGAGAAGGTCTGAGCAAGTCAAGCTTATTTATGAGTCTCAGGCCAAGGTGCCTTGATGTGGCAGGAGATGGGGTGGAGGGTGGAGGGGGGAAGGGGTGGGCATGTTTTCCCGCTGATTCCCCATCATCCATGCACTCAGATCTGTAGGCTTTTATTACAAAGGTCTGACAACAAAGTCCCACTTTGGACTCAATGGTGGGACGTGTGTAGCTGAGGATGGCCTGTCCAATATCTGCCAATTACAATATGGGGTGTAGGACTTGCAGCCCAGGCAGAGAGGGAATGACAATATTTTACCTTCCACTGGATTCTAGAGACCCAGAAACAGAGCTTTGTGGAAGAACTGACCTTGGGAAACTTTCTTACCCTTTTTCTCCATTTCCAGCCCATCAACAAGGCTTGTCAGTTTCCATCTCCAAAATATGTCTTAAATGCTTGGCTCTTTCCATGTTCCCTGTCATCATCCTAAAGAAATTCTCTTCATCTTTCACCTGAACCACCACAGTAGCTTGCCCTCTTGTCCCAGCAAGCAATTCTGCAAACAGCATTTCAAGGGATCTCCTTTGAACATGAACCTGCTCAGAGCACAAGTTACTTACAAACACCATTACTACCCCAAGGTTTTTGCATAAAAGGAAATTTGCCTTGTGTTAAAATATGCTAGCCCCTATGTGACCTGGTTCTACCTGGCTCTTGCCAGCCTCATCTCCACCTGCTTCCCCCTACTCACTCCACCTAGGCCCACTTTATCTTTTCTCAATTCCTTAAGCATTCTGTATCCTGCCCCTGGGCCTTTACACATCCCATTCTCTCTACAGGAAATCTCTGGCCATGGCCAGATTCACAATGGAGGCTTCAGGTCTCTGCTTAAATACTTCTCCATGATGCCCCGTCAAAGCTAGTTTGACTCCCTTCCCTCCACTGTTATTCCCCATCCCAGCCCTTCAGTGTTTCTCCCATAGTTCCATCAATTAGAACTATGCAGTTACATAAGCACTGCTTGGCTTCCTTTTTTTTATTGTGAAAAATAACATATATACAAAAAAGGAATAAATTTCAAAGCACACCACAACAATTAGTTATAGAACAGATTTCAAAGTTTGGTATGGGTTACAATTCCACATTTTAAGTTTTTCCTTCTGGCTGCTCCAAGACACTGGAGAATAAAAGAAACATCAATATAATGATTCAGCAGTCATACTCTTTTGTTAAATCCTATCTTCTCTGTTATAATTCCACCCTCTCCTTTGATCTTTCTCCCAATCTTTAGGAGTATTGGGGTTATGCCTATCCTAGCTTTTTTTTGAAAAGGGCTGTTGATAATATGGGATAGGGGGATGGAACTAGTTGATGTTCTGGAGAGGCTGGCCCCACTGAGTTTCAGGACTTATCTGGCCTAGGAAACATCTGGAGGTTGTTTTCTGGAAAGTAATCATAGTGCATGGAACCTTTGTAGAATCTCAGATGTTCTACAAAGGTGTTCTTTAGGGTTGGCAGGAATGGTATTGATTGGGATTTGACAAACCATGATAAATAGCAATATTTAGCTGGAGCTTGAGTAAGAATAGCCTCTAGAATAGCATCTCGACTCTATTTGAACATTCTCACCCACTGATACCTTATTTTGTTATACTTCTCCTCACCCTTTTGGTCAGGAAGGCATTGTTGATCCCGTGGTGCCAGGGCCAAGCTCATCCCTGTGGGTCTTCTTGGCTTCATTTGCTCTTGGCCCTTCCCTGACTAGCATATGTGCTCACTGCAGGGAGGGACCTTGTCTGTGCTGCTCTAAGCCCTGAGCCTTCCTCAGTCTAGGAAATGTGCTCTGTATAGCCTTGTGGAATGAATGAACAAATGCGTGGGTGAGTGAGTGAATGAAACCCAGTCCCTGACTCTGTGACTCCTTGGTGTGAGACCACTCACTGGGCACCATGGAGGGCAGCAGAACCAGGCCGGGCTCCCCTAGCACCTCTCCCCAGCCCAGGGATTCAATTTCCAGGGACCTTGAGTAATCCCTCCCCGAAGCCAACTCTGGATTCCTGTACTGAAAATGAGGATGCTGGTCCCCTAGTGGGGGTCAGGGGGAGAGAAGGGTCTCCTTTTATTATTGCATTGCTTGCCAAGGGCTCTAGAGCAAAAAAAAAAGTGAAAACTCTAATGATTTATGTCTAAGTTTTGTTTATTTAGCAAACATCCCGACAGCATCCTGAGCCCCTGAGGAGCCATTGCAACCCTGCTGAGGGGCAGCCTCCAGGACAGAGCTGGGTGGTCTTATCTCAGGGTAGCAGATTAAGTTTCACAATTATCCCTGATTTCTAAGGGTCGAGGACCCTAGGCACAAAAACCAATGGAAGTTGTCATTATTGAGCATCTCCAGTCTGCCAGATATTTTGTCCCCACGACCTTATCTCAAGGTTTCTCAACCTCAGCACTGTTGACATTTTGAGCCAGATCATTCTTTGTAGTGGGCGCTGTCCTGTGCACTGGAGGGTCCATTGAGCAGCCTCCCCCAGCCCCCACCTGCTGGATTCCAGCAGTAAGCCCCCCACCCCCTCAGTTGTGACAACCAAAAATTGTTTCCAGACATGCCAAATGTTCCCTGGGGGTAACACCACTCCAGGTGAGAACCACTTGCCTTATTTAGTCTTCAGGTCACACCATGCACAGGGAATAATTATTTTCATCTTACTGCTGAGAAAACTGAGCCTCACCCAGTTTTAGTATCGTGTCCAAGATCACACAGCTAGTGTGTGTCCACTTCTGCTGCCTGAAAGTTGGGCTTGATCCCCACCACAACAGAGGGCTATTACCACTCTGGTTTTCTTCACCCTTGGATACTTTCAAATCCCATAATTCTAGGGTCCTTTCCTTACCCTTCCATGCATATTCTTCAAGCCCATAAAACCTCTTGTCTGCACTCCACGTGTCTGTACTTACGGTGTCTTGTGGCCAGGACTGGCAGGCAATGGAAGAAGTGGTCCGGCAGGCTTGGTCAAGAGCAGAGGGCTGGCAGGGCCAGAGCTAGTATTTGTGGCTGATGGCGGCAGGCTCTGCTCCACCCCTCCCCTGGCTCCGCCTTGGCCTGCCCTGGTGAGCCCTTTCAGGCCTCTAGCCAAGAGGGAAAAGCTGGACAAGGCCGCCCAAGCCAGTGGCTCACAGCCCTGCAATCCCCACACTGGACACTGTTTGCCTGCAATGGCAGGGGCCTTCCAGGGAGACATGGCTTAAAAAGCAACCAATTGCTGGCGTTCCAGAGTCAAAGAAAGGAACACCATCTGGCAAACTCTCACTTTCACTAGGTTCCATTCTTTTGCTTCCTGTAGCTGATTTCTTGTAGATCCAGCGGAGTGGGGGCTTGAGCCCAAGCTGGCTGCAGGTCTCCTGTGCTTCCTGGACTTCCAGACCATAACAGTCAGATTTTGGTCTAAGTTAAATGGATTGAGAGAGCCTCAGAATGGCTGAATTGAAGTGATCATCGCATCGTTTCCTTGTTCCACAATGGAATTGAGACTCAGAAAGATGAAGGGACTTTTGAAAGTCATATACCAAGGGTGGGGCTGGGTGATGATTAATGTCAGGGTCTCTGACTCTGACACTGCTTTTTGCTTAGAAAAGGACTGTATCTGGGATTTCTTTGGGTTCCGTTGGACTGTCATTTTTCATCTTGAAATTGAGGATTCCTAAATCGGCCTCATACTTCGGGGAGTATTTCCAAGACATTACTGCAGGATATTGGCGCAAATCTTTCTTGTATTTCCAAAGGTCCCATGCCTGGAACTTCCTACCGCCTTTGTACACTGTCTGGGGCCATGATCCAGGAAACCTGTGTGAGTGCTGCTGGGATGTGAGAGTGGCAAAGGGAAAAAGCAGTATTACCCAGAGGAAGCAATCTTGATGTCCAGCAAACCAGGTCACTCCACAATCACTGTTCCTTTTCTTCTACATAATTTTTGGGTCTGTTCCTTTTCATCTACATAATTTTTGGGTCTGGTTTAGGGAGTCTTTGAATTTTCCCAGGAATGATAACAATCATATTTATTGAGACCCTAAGATGGAATACACATTAAACTAAATGCTTTATATACATTATCTCTTTTAGTCCATGCAACAAGCCTGCAAGAAGGCACTGAGCTCAGCTTCAATTTAGAGACAAACACAGTCACTCTTAAATGGTGGGTCCTTATTTTGCACTCAGTGTTCTCTCAAAACACTGGGAGGTAGATACAATTATCATCCTCATTGAATTAATTGAAACAGGGAGAGGTTAGGGAATATGCCTAAAGTCACACATTAGTGTCACACATCAATGTCTAGGTTTTTCACTTTCCAACAAAGGACTCTTTTAACAATCAGTCCTTTATCTTATTAAATAGAGGTTCCTAATCAATGTTTGCATTAGTCAGAGTCCTACAGGAAACAGAACTGACAAGAAGTTATTATAGATATATATTACGCAAATATTATAAGATTTATTATAGGAGTCGCCTCAAGTGACTGTTGCGATTGACAAGTCCAAATTCCATAGGGCAGGCAATTGGAAACTCCAATGAATGTTTTAAAAAATTCTCCAGAAGAATCTGGTTGTTGAAGTAGACATAGAAATTCTTCGTTCTGACTGCAGAAATCATCAGTTCTCTCTTGAGACTTCAGCTGCTTGGTTGAGACTTCTCATGTTCCTGAAGGCAATCACCTTTGTCGATTGTACAAGCAATGAGCCATAAATGCAATCAACTGACCCATGATTTAAGTCCATGAAATGTCATCACAGTAATAATCTGGCTGCTGCTCACTTGACCAAACAACTAGACACCATAACTAGCCATGTTGACACATATACTTAACCATCACAATAGGATGGAAATTGTTGTTTCACACTTCTCATGAGTTGTATAAAGCCCAAAATCTGTGAATGTTACCTTATATGACAAAAGAGACGATATAGATGTGAATAAATTAAGGGTCTAGAACTATGAAGATAATCCTGGTTTATCAAGGTGGATCCTAAATGTAATTACAAGGATCCTTGTAAGAGAGGGATGGGAGATCAGAGTCAGGAGAAAGTGATGTAATGACAGAAGGTGAGGGAGAAAAGGTGATGTAATGAGGTTATTAGCCAAAGAAGGCTGGCAGCCTCTAGAAGCTAGCAAAATGAGGGACAGATTGTCCCTTATAGCCTCCAGAAAGAACACAGCCCTGACAATGCCTTCATTTCAGTCAGTGGAATGCTTCTCAACTTTTGACCTCCAGAATTGTGGGAGAATAAATTAAGCCACTAAATCCACGGTAGCTCATGTAGCAGCTATTGGAAACTGATACAGATTTTAAGATCAGAAGTCAGCTGTTGCTGTAGGAAATATCATCTTAAGATATCATCTTAAAAGAATAACAAAATTGTCATTATAAATTGTTGATAGAAAAATGAACATTAGAGGGTCTGATGATGAGGGCTAAGAAGGAAATAAGGAATATGTTATTAAAACTGGAAGATGGGGGATCCTGTTATATAGTGGCAGAAAGCTTAGCTGAATTGTATTCTATAGTTATGTGGGAAGCAGAATGTGTGAGGCATGAACTTGGATATTTAGCTGAGCAGATTTGCAAGCAAAGAACTGAAGGTGCATTCTAGTTTCCTCTTACTGCTTCTAGTAAAATGTGAGAGGAAAGAGACAAATTGAGGGAAGAACTGTTAAGCAAAAAAGAATCAGATCTGGATGACTTGGGAAATTATCAGCCTATTCAGATCACAAAAGATACTAAAATTAGGAGATTCACTGTCAGGAAAGTGTGCTCTGCAGAGAAAGCCGAATGTGTGGATGGACATTTTGCTAGTGCCTATGAAGGATCAAAAGATCAGAGTAAGCAATTCTCACAGAGGGCTCTGTAACTAGGCTATGACTCATAGATCATCTCAAACAACTCAACAGAGACCAAAAATAGCGGTGGGATTATCCAGGAAAGATCTGTGGAGGATCCCTTGCCTAATCTCGTGGATCTCCACAACATGCATGAGAAGCCCAAAAGGTTTTTGTGAATGTTACAGTTGAGAAAGAAGCCCTGAACTTTATAGGCCTTTCTTGAGTGAAGGCAACCTATTTTTGATGCCTTAATTTGGACATTTTCATAGACTTGCTTTAATTTGGACATTTTCATGGCTTTAGAACTGTAAACTTGCAACTTAATAAATTTCTCCCTTTAAAAGCCATCTTATTTCTGGTATATCACGTTCCAGCAGATAGTAAACTAGAACAATGCCTAAAGTCCTGGAACCTGTGAATGTACTTTATATGACAAAAGAGACTTTGCAGATGTGATTAAGTTAAGGATCTTGAGATGCAAAGATTATACTGGGTTATCTGGATGGGTTCTAAGTATAATCATAAGGGTTCTTACTGAAGGGAGGCAAGAAAGTCAAAGGAAGAAGAAGCTATGTTGCAATAGAAGCAGCAGGGGAAAGATAATATGATATGGGACCACAAGCCAAGGAATGCAGGTGGCCTCTAGAAGCTGGAGAAGGCAAGGAAACAAATTCTCCCCTTGGTTCCCTAGGACAAACACAGACCTGTTGACACCTTGGTTTCAGAATCAGTAAACCTGTTTTAGACTGCTGGCTTCCAGAACTGTAAAAGAATAAATTTGCATTGTTTTATGCCCCTAAGTTTGTGAAATGTACTACAGCAGCTATAGGAAATACACACCCCCAAATCAGTTTGAGATGAAATAACTTTTGGAAAGATAAGATTAACCCGTTACTTTGAGTCTTTGTAATACTGCATATGTTATTTGTGGTGTTTATGCTGTGATTGTTCAAGAGAGACAAGATATCACAGGCATTATTTCCCAAGTTTATATTTTAAAGAACATCCATGGTACCCATGACCTCTCATTGCTATTCTGAAAGGGCTCTGTAAGAACCATATCTGGAAATGCATAAGTTTTAAGGTGGAGGTTTGGAGAAGGTGTCAGATCATGGTACTCTGGGATGGTAGGATAGGATCTGCCAGGGGCCAGAATATGGGGATTTGGTATCCAAAAAACTGCTGGGGGATGGGAAGTCTCAAAATGGGGAAATAGTCTTTGGAAGAAGGGCTGAAAAATAAATGTTGGCCCTTTTGGTGTCTTACTTTGGTTAGGATGAATGTTCTGCTTGGCCCTCAGCTTCCACATCCTCTGTTACTCCAGCAGTAGACTCCCCAGCACTGGACCTGGGGCTCATCCTGGCCTTGGAGGTGGTTGGGAGAATCTGGCTTTGGAGCCTAGGGGATACTATTTCAGGGCCTAGCTGCTGCTCCTGCCTTGGACTTAGACACTGGCTTTGTTCCTAGTAGGGTGATCAGCTGTCCAGTTTGCTTGCAACTGTGAGTTTCTCAAGAGGGGGCTTTCAGTGCTTAAAACCAGCAATGTCGCAGGCAAATCAGGATGAGTTGATCTTCAAGCTTCTAGGCACTTGCCTTGTTCCTGGGATCCAGCCCCTAGTCATTCTCCTGATATAGGCTTTGGGTCTTAATAACTTTCCCCTTTCTCCTGTGTTCTCCAGCTTTGTGGGGGTAGCAATCCTGACCTAAATGTCTGCTAAGATGCTGCTATTAGCCGCCATACCTCCTTGTGCTTCTTATCAAGCTGCTTACCTGGAGACGGGAAGAGAAAAGGAAATGTGGTTTGAAGGCAGCTGGGGTTTTGAACATCATCTAGGTATTTAGCAGCTGTCACTGAGTGGAGTGGGGGAATGGAGAGAAAACCCCATTGTGGGTGGGAACTGAATTTCTGGCTAAGAAAATTGCAGGGGGTGATGGCAGCACAGCCTAAAATAGCAGAGGTGGGTGGTGGAGTACAGAAAGTCACCCAGGGACAAGTAGGAGTTAAGAGAGAGAAAAGACAGATCATACCTCCAGGGCTTAGAAGTCCTGCTAGAGTGGGGAGTAAGGGCTTGGCTTTATCCTGTAAATGATAGGGAGAGAGAGAGAGATTCCAGAAAGACCTCTTTGGCTGTCATGTGCATGGGAGACAGGAAAGAGCAAGTTGGGAGAGCATGGAAACACCATGGCAATGGTGAGAAATGATGGTGGCCTGTAGCGGGTGTGGTGAGGAAGGAGAACAAACCAGCCATGAGGTGAGAAAGAAAGAAGGGCTGAGGTCAACAGTCAAGTTGCTGTAGGACCCTGAGAATGACTCAAGAAGCCTGGGAATATAAGCTGCAGGATGGATTCAGACGCCGAATTGGGGATGGTGAATTCAGTTTGGGATCCAATGATCCCATGGCCCCTGATGACAGAGATGACACATAAGCAGGTCTGGAGAGAGATTTGGGCATTGAGAACAGAGAAGGGAAATGAAACCATGGGAGGGGATGAGATCAGCATCTTGAGAGGAGGGAGGAAAAGAAGAGAGGATGATGTACAGAGTATGCAGAACTCTGAGGCCTCTTGGTAGTAAAACCGAGCAGGGAAAGAAAAGCTCGCAAAGGTGATTGAGAGAAAGGAGGAGAAAGAGAGAGGCAGAAACCAAGGGAGAAGGGAGGATAGGATCAGTGCCAGGTGCAGCAGGACATTCAGTAGGATGAAGATGGTCAAGGGGCATCAGAGGCCACCAGAGAGACCTTCCTGGGGCAGTGGGAGTAGGAGCCGAGGTGATGCAGGCTGAGAAGTCAACTGGACTGCCGCAGCAGACCACTCCTTGGCCGGGAATGGGATAGAAACATGAGGCAGCTGTGGGCAGGAGGGAGACTTCACAGGTCTGGAGCCCATCAGGAGGGAGCCAGCACGGGAAAGGCAGTTCTTAATGGGGTGAGGTCCCCCAGGTGGCAGGAGGCCACAGGCTCCAGAGAACAGAGCCATTTGTCAAGAAGGGAAATACTTGTGCTTAAAAAATTAAGGGTGTGGGGAGGTGGGTTGGAGAGAACAAACCACCCAGTTTTTGGTGGGTGGGCTGGAAGCAGCAAGAGCTGACATCTGATGACCTTGATTTTCTCTGTGAAGTAAGAGGCAAAATTGCCTCCCGAGAGATGCATGGCAGGTGGGAGGACTTGATGAAGGCAAGGAAGATCTGAGACTTGCTGCAGAGTCAGGATGGAAGATGTGGTCATCCAAGGACAGCTACAGCTTGCCAACCTGGTGACCTTAGCAGGGCCCGCGTGACTTTTCCTCCAGCCTGCTCAGCAGCGTGTGGCCAGAGGGCTGGCAAAGGCTGACCGCTGGCCTGACGGGGCCACCTTCATTAACTCGGTCCTGATGGTCTTAGGTTGAACACAATTGTGGCCCTTCTGGACCCAGTTCTTGTGAAGTAAGCATTCTTCCTTCAGAACAGCTGTCAACTCAACCTAAGGACCAGGTCGGCCCTGATAGATTTATTTTTCCATTGACCTCAAGAGAAACAGAGCTCCATCTCCAGTAGGCAAGTTCTGGGCAGGGTGGGGTGGGCTTGGCTTGGCCCACTGAGTGCTCATAACTGTGTTGATGCCTCTACCTTGGGCTCTTTCTGTCCAAATGCTTCCGTTTCCTTTTATTTATTTATTTTACAGTTTTCTACGTGGTCATTACCTTGATGCCCAGAGCCCTGTAAGGAGGGGCTTATGCTGCCCGTTCTAGAGCTGCAGACACTGAGGCTCACAGGGGATGTGACTGTTTCTCTGCCTGGAGACAGCAGGGCAGCCACCCAGCCTTCTTGCCCAGGCTCGTGTCCCAGGAAGGACATAGGCCACTGGAGCTGGCTGGCCTCCCAGACCTTGGGACTGAGCTGTGCTGAAAGGAACCTCTGAGTCTTTATTCTTCCACAGGGGACTCAGAGAGGCTAAGTGACTTGCCGAAGGTCATGCAGAAAAACTAAAGCCACCTCTCCTGCTTGGGTGACCTGCTCATCCCTCGTAGGCACATGATGTTGTAACCCCTGCTCTGGACGACAGGTGTGAAATGAGATAACAGGACTGAGATTTGTACAGTAAAGGCAAGGAGCATTTTACATGTTGTGTTAACTTGTTTGGTGCCCACGGTAGGCTTGTGCGTTAGGCATCGTCATCTCTAGCTTACAGCAGGAGGAATCCAGGCACAGGGAAGTGGCCTAAGTCCCCCACCTTCTAATTGGTGGCATCCAGATTCACACTACGGGGTCTGGCTCCAAAGCCCAGGTTCCTACGAGGTGATCTTCAGCCTCGTGACAGTGGCTGCCACGCACTTGGCAGCTTGTTGTAGGCCCTGAGACCATAGGGACTTTTAGTTTACAGCTGCCTTTTCTCAGGGACTCCCCTCTCAGGGCCCCTTTCCCTCTCTCTGCTGCAATCAGTCAGAAGCCAGGTGTCCAGGTCTACATCTTCAGTGGCCCCCATGCCCATCTCCTGTCTGCAGCCCCCACTGCTGCCTGGATTTGTGCCTCCAGGTGATATTGCCACCACCTACAGGTGAGCACACGCAGACCCAGAGAGGGAATGCTAATTGTCCCAGGCCACACGTTAGTGGAGAAGCTGGAATTCCAGCCATCCTTGTCTGACCCCAAATCCCAATATGTTCCCCACATGGGGAACACCCCTCTAGTTTCACAGATAGGTGCATCCCCACTCAGTTTTTGGTTGTTGATGGATATGTGGATACTGAGGGAACCTGTATGCATTTCCCCCCACACCCACTCACTAGGGTCAGCCAACTCACCACCCTCGGCCGGGCTCTGGGGCTTTGAAAGAGGCAGGTGCCAGTCTACGTGATTGTCACTCACGTTGCCTCCCTCTGTCCTCATATTGCAAAGTACAGAAAGGCTTGTTTTCCCTGCTGGACAATAACCATGGAAATCACAAACCCACTCAGCTCCTCTGATAGCTAAAGACTGTGGCTGGTCCAGAAAAAGTTAGCCTCTCTAGTGGGATGACAAGGGCCCTACGAGTAAGGATTCCATGGGTAACCTGCAAAGGGCAAGACTTGAGGCCCCATCCCTGCTCTTGGCAGACAAGGCCTCCTGCATGTATGTGTGTGTGGTTTTTTTTTTTTTAATATTCCAAAAGGGCATTTTGAAACCTGAGGAGGTGGACTAAATATTTGCCCAGTCAATTTTAGGGATGGGTCAGGGGGTGGGGCTGCAGAGCAAATAGCCTGGTGACCTCGCTCAGGCACAGCCTTTTCCATTCATTCATTTGATAAAGGCCGGGTGGGCCCCTACCGCAGGCGGGGTCATCTGCTCGGCCTTGGGGCCAGCAGGGGTTGGGGTGGGCAGCGGAATGCAGGGGACCCAGGGCCCCTCCTTGCCTTTGAGACATTCTGCCTAAGAGGCTCAGGGGGCAGAAATCAGCATCAGGCCAACCTTGGTGACGGAGGGAGGTGGTCTGCCCAGAGGAAAGGGGGCGTGGCGGGAGGGGGAGGCAGCTGCAGGAGCAAAGGCCCGGATGTGGGAAGCCGTGGGACAACCTGGACAAACAGCAGGACCTTCCATGGCTGCAATCGCTGGGTACATGAGGACGAGGCAGGAGAGGCGAGCTCTGGGCCAGGGAGGGCCTTGCCTTCCAGACAGACCAGTTTGGACTTTATTTTGCAGGCCACAGGGAGTCATTGACAATTTTTGAGTTGGGGCAGGAGAAGATCAATCAGGATAAGAAGGTATTGCTCTCCAGGCTGAGTCAGGGGTGACTTATTCCCCTCTTCTCCCCTTCACAGGCCGGTCACTGCCATGGTAGCCTAGGACTTGACCTTCTTTCCGACTTGTGTTAGACTCCCAAATCCACCCACATGCCTCTGCAGAGGTGGAAGTGAGAGTGAGAGAGCCTAGGCTGGACTTTATTTCTTGAGTGGCTGTTGAAAAACAGAACCCAATTCCTTAGCAGGTGCAGGGGGAAATGCCCCAATATTTGGGCCTAACATGTTTACTTTTCAGCCACTAAAACCAGGAGGTGGAAAGCAGGGTCTGCATTACTCTGGGTCTTAGAGGCCCTGGGGGCTCTGGAGCATGTACAGACCCTGGAAAGCACAGCAGGAGCTAGTGTAATCAGCATCAGAATGGTCTTGCTTTGCAATTTTCTCCTTTGGAAACCTTCCTTGGTCAATATTCCCCTCTGAGCTGTCCTGGGCCCAGCTCCAGGCTGCATTCTAGGGGCCGGGAGCCAGAAGAAATCCCCCTTGGTCTTTCCTTGCCTGTCTTTCTCCCTTCCACAATGGCTTTTTCCACTATAAAAAGTGTCTGTCTGTTGCTCCGGATATTAGTTTCCTGGTTCCCTGCAATGAGCCTCTCCCTGTGGCCGTGGCGTCCCATGCACCAGGGACGCAATTCCTGAGATATGCTGACTCTTCAACAATCATCAGAGCCAGAGGTGGCTCTCCAGCCTGCTCTTCTTAGTCCCAGCGAGACTGAGGGCCTGTGACAGGGAGGCACGCTGGGTCTTGTTCTCCAATCTGTGGTCATCCAACTCCTGGGCACTGGGCAGGCCCCTGGGAGGGGATGCGGTGAGTGACTACCATTTCTGAGACCTAGAAGATTCCTTGAGCAAGTTGTAAAGTGGCAGCCTCTGTCTTTCAGTCCAGATCAGGCTGTGAAGAAGAACTGTCTCTCCCGGACCTACTGTCTAGTGAGGAAACAGAAGCTCTGCCCTTGCCCCTAGTGGGTGACAGCTGGAGACCTGAACACTTGTCTAGAACCTCTGGAAGCTCAATTTGGAAACTGCCCCCACTGGGATTCTGCCTCAGCTTTCCTGAATAGTGAAAGCCCTAAAATGAGAAGGAATTTGGAGTCTCCAGATGCAGTCAGTGTTCCCTCAACCCATAATTAGTGGTGGCAGCATTGACTGTTTGGGGCCGAAGGATTAATGGCAATAATAATAGCAGCTAACATTTGCATAGCACTATTTTAAGTACTTTGCTATTTAAGTATCAAATGTTTAGTCCTCACAATCCTATCAAGTAGGTTGTATTATAATCATTGTCCTCGCTTTATGGATGAGATATCAAGGCCCAAAGAGGTTAAGTGACTTCCCCTAGATCACACAGCTTCTAAGTGGTGAAGCTACAATTTAAACCCAGGACTCTTGATGTGGATCACACTGGCTGTGGCACTGGGCAGGGACAAATGGGCTGCCTGACATGTGTCACAAGGTAAGTGCTTGATGGTAAGCACAATGGGAATTCTTGTCCTGAACCTGAGTAAAAGTAGAGGGAGAGCTGGGCCCCACAAAAAGAAAGGGTGGCCCCTTCTGGCTGGACAATCCCAAGCTCTAATTGTCCTGGGGAGCTCCATGTCCCTGGTCAATGGCTGAGGCCAGGCTGAGGCCCAGCTTGCCACCAGGGCATGGGCCGTCAAGAAAACCCACGGGCCAGCTAGGGAAATGCTTTTGCTAGAAGGCTTGGGGCAAACAAAGGCAGGGTCTATTAGCCTGCAGTCAACCTGCCATCTCTGGGTGGACGGAGTGGATAGGGGCTGCTATTCTCATAGACTCTGGGAAGGGGTGAGGCTGTAGATTGAATTATGTCCCTCAAAAAGATTTGTTCAAGTCCTGACCCCTGGAACAGTAGTCTGTCTCCTTACTTGTGACCTTTGCAGAAGTAAGAGGAGGCGAAGCTAGGTTTGAGGGGCCCCTAATCTAATAGGACTGGTGTCTTTATTAGAGGAGAGGACTCAGAGATGCTCAGACAAGGAGACGCCATGTGTGGACAGAGGCAGGGGTTGGAGAGAGGCAGCTATAAGTGAAGAAGCATGAAGGATTGCCAGCAACCAACAGAAACCTGAGGACACAAGAAAGGATTTTTTCCTACAGGCTTTGGTGGTAGCATGCCCCTGCCAGCACCTTGATTTTGGGTTTCCAGTGAAAGAATTGTTTAAAGCATGCCAGTTTGTGGTATCTTTTAAAGGCAGACCCCAGGATCTAAGGTGAGTAACTTCTTGAGAGCAGAACAGACCCTATCAGAGAAATTGTCATACACTCAAAGATGGTCTGAGCTTGAATTATCGAAGAGATCATCTGGACCAGCCCATATTGTTCAGTTGGGGAAACTGAGGCAGGGGATGGTTGGGGATTAGCCTGGGATCCCAGAGCAGATCAGGGACAATGCCAGGATGTAAACAGGCCTACAGCTTCAGCCCCAGGCTCTTCTTTCTCCTGGGTCTCTCTTTTGCCCACAGACACCTATTCTGGGAGAGAAACTGGTCACATCTCCATGGCCCCAGGTAGGACTGTACGTGTTCACTTCACTCACCTTCCTCACCAGGGCTCTATCACAGCTACCTTGATGCTTTCCCCTGCCAAGGCCTCCTCAGCCACTTGGTTGGGAAGAAGGAAAACCTTTGGGGGCAACTAATGTACACGCTGTGCCCCCTTTATAGGCAAGGATATTCACCTGTACAAGCAGCACCCACCTGGGGTTATAAGACCAACCTGGCCTTCCCCTTTCCGCCACCTCAGACAGCCCACTGACCTTGGATCCAGCATCGGTAGCTCCTCAGACCCTTGTATGGGAATAGCTATGTCAGGGGATTGCAGGGTAAACCCCAAAGGGCCAAGAAAGGGGACTCATATTTACTGAACACCTGTACTATATACAAGACACAGAATCAGGCTAGGCATAGCCAATGCTTTGTTTAATCTATGCAACCACCTTAAAAACACTTTTACCCACTTTCTGGTGTGGGGGTGGGAATCTGGGTTTCTAGTCCAGGCCAATGTCGTTACTGCCCATGCCCCTCCTTCCTGGCAAGGGTTTCTGCCTGGACTTTCTGCATCATCATCATCCTCTGCCTGGACATGGAGCTGCTCCCACCCAGCCCCACCCCAGCCGTGTCCCCTTGCTCAGACCTGATGAACCAGTCATGGAAAGCTATGGCTCCATGGGATTGACAACCTTGCCCAGAAAGAGGATGCTCTGGGTGGTTGTGGACACTAGCACCACAAAGAAGGGCCGGTTGAAGCGAACGACTCTGGAATTCTTCTTGGCAGACATGACTTTGATGGAGAAATTCGAGGCTGCTGCAGCCTGTGTGCCAGCCTCATCCACGTCCAGGGTGGCCTTGTGGAAACTCTGAGAAGGAAATCACAACGTTACCTTCAAGCCAATCTGAGTGGGCCTGGAGAAGACCAGGACAGCTAGAAGCCACTGGAGTCCAACAATGCACTTCCTGGCTCATAAAGCACTTGCATGAGTTTCTATATCGAGTAGGTTGTTGAGCGGGGTGACCCTTTATTATAGACAGTAATCAGAGTTATCACGAACTGAGTGTTTACTAAGCGCCTAGTGCTCCGCATGCATCACTGGATTTAATCTTCTAACTATTCTATGAGGTCAGTAGTGTGTCCATTTTAAAGATGAGGAAAATAAATTCAGAGATTAGGTAACCACCCCCTACTCCCAATGCCATAAGAAGCAGAACAGGGATGTAAACTCCCAAGCCCAAATATGATTCCTCTAGAGCACATCTGCCTTCCTCTTGTCTAAGAATTCTCCCTGATATACACATACCCCAACCCCAACCTGGCCTGTCTCCTTCCTCTGTTTCCATTATCTGTGACATGATCTATGAAGGCACTATCTCCCAACTTGACTGGGAGAGCCCCTTGAGGGCAGAGACTGGATGGACACTGTTTCCTCAGCATCGAGTGCTATGCTCAGCCATGGCAGGAAGTCTGTGGATGCTGATGCCTGTGGATGACTGGACAAACTCAAACTCAGATGCCACATGGGTGGTAAGGAGAGCACCCATCACCCAGCATATTGAAAGGGGCAAAAGTCCCCACTTGAGGTCTTTAGAAATTGGAGAAGAGCTGTTGACCACTGATAGGACTTACTTTGGACACCTTTAGTTTCAGATGTTGGGTGATGCCGGATAAGTTGGCCCTCTGTGAGAAGATGTCAGTGAAGCCCAGCTTGGGCAAAAGCTGATCTATTTCATAGGAGGCAGAGATGGAGAACTTGGGAAAATGCAACTCTAGCTTCCTGTAGAAATAGGACCTAAAAAGTGCATTGGGTTAAAACACTGACTTCGTGAAAAGCTGCAATCCCAGATGGGTTACCTCTATGTGGTCTCTTTGGTTGCACTCTCTGTTGGTGCCACGCTACCTAATTCTGCTTCCACAAACACTGTTTGATCATGCTTTACCCTCACATGAATACTCACAGTGGTTTAGGGCCAGATTCCTCCCCCACCCCCACTGCCCACAGCTGAGGTCTGCTATCTGCAAGACCTCCACCCCTTGTGAGCTCATCTTCTGCAGAAGTTGTTTTCTGTGGGAGTGTCATGTGCCCACAGAGATACAAGTCTCCCTATGTGGCAACTTTGCAGTTGCCTCTGTGGGGGTTCTGTGGGTTTCAATAGTTTGGACCTGGAGGTCTGGCCACTTTCATTTCACAGAGGTACACCCTCATACAGGCAGGGACACTTAAGCCAAATCTTGTGCAATGAAAGACCTAGACTTAGAACCCAGGATTCTTAACTCCTAGGCTAGTTCTCTTTTTCACCAATAAAGGGGAAACCACATTTTGGAAAATAGGATCCTATTTTAAAAATAATAGGAGAGTGCATCATTTAGGGAAACCCATGGGAAATCTTATAGCAAGTGAGAATTTTTTCAGAATTTGGAATCACTCCCCATTTGGAGCCATTGAAGTCTAGTGCTGACCATAGTTTAAGCACTACTTGGCCCAATGATTACCTTTTCTGGAATAAGTTCTTCCATCTTATTATCATCTCTGGAGTAAAAACATTTTTTATCTGCTCTATTTTCCCTTTGTTAGGAAGAATGAAAAACGCCACTGCATCTCCTTCATAATCCATCCGCAGCACTGAGCAGGGCAGGTATCTGTCCTGGAGATACCAGTGCTCACTATCCTGCACCATCATGGGCACCTGCAGTGTTGTCTTCTCATCAATATAGAAGTTTTGAGGGGTGGTCATTGAGGGTCTAAATGGTTTCTTCCACAGAGCTGAAGGGAAGAATAGAGGAAAGTACAAGGCATCCGCAGACCAGGAAGCCCACCCTCCCAGCCAGGGAAGTCCACCTGGCCACCTAAGCCAACCCAATAGCCATCAAGGCCCCAGCTCTATATACCATCCATGTGAACCATTCGGTTAATTCAAAATCAGATACACCGGGGAAATGGATCCTTTATTCTCATTTAAATTTTAAAATGGGAACTACCAGAGAGTGTTTGTTGACTGATATGTGAATAGGATAGATGCAGTAGAGAGAAAAAAATGTTGATGCTAGAAAGGGGGGTAATTGTCGGGTCAGCATCCTTGAGAAGGAAAGAGGAGATGGTAGAGTATGGGTGAAAGGGTCAGCCTTTGATGAGAGGTGGATTCCTCCCTCCATTATAAGAGAACAGGACACTGAGCTTGTGAGTCCAAAGGAAGGGAGATAAGTAGGTGTAGAGGTGAAAAGATGAGATATTTCCAATCTAAATGATTCTTCTCAATGAAATGTGAGGCAAGATTAATTGAAGAATAGGGAAGGGAGTTTGAAGGAAGAAGCTGTTAAAAGTTGTTTTGGAGAGTGTAGAAGGAACACCCTGGACAGTTCAAGGTGACCATTGAAGATCCACGTTCATAGATTTCAAGCGACAATAGTCAGTACCTTTGGGTCTTTTCTACAACCACATTTACCTGCTGGGTGCAGAGGAAAACTAGTTAGGTCATCAGACTTAAGCAAATTTGCAGCTATGCAGGGTAAGTATGATGGGAGGAGAGAGAGTCAAGGAAATTAAGAGTGTTTGCGAGGAAATGATCATTATGATGGACCACTGCATCCATGCTGTGTGAGGAGGAAAGTGAGGATAAGAGGCTATGTGCTGGGAGGTGGTAGTAGGTAGGGTGAATGGATTAGGGGCCTCCATGAAGTTGGTGATCTTTGCAATTGTCCTATAAGTTTGGAATTATTTCAAAATTTAAAGTTTAAAGAAAAAAGTAATGTCAAAACTATGTCCAAAAAATATGAAGGGATCAAAACCTCAATTGTACACAATCTTAACCATATGACACTCTAACATTAAATCTTCTAAGGCAAGACCCATGGGACCCAACCTACCCATTTTTTTTTTTAATTTAATTAGTCAACAAATTAGGGGAGGAAGAGTGAGGATTTACGCCCCGCCAATGAATGACTCTTACCTTTAAAGTAAATGTAGTTCACTAGAACCATCACCATGTCTGTGCTGAGCCCACTGACCAGATTCTCAATCTTCCCCCTTGTTTCCTTCTTGACATGGTCATTGATAAGCTGGGTTGCACCCTCAGAGTCATGGAAGTTAGTGGGGAAAAGTTGGGCCTTGTATAAAGCCATGGTGTCATTAAGGAATTGCGGAAGGAGCGGAAGTCCCTGCATCAGGAACAGGGCGGTGCCAACGTGTATTTCCGGCTTGTTGCTGGGGAGGTTGAGAGTGCACAGGAGGTGCTGGAAGCCCCGGTGGACGTCAGCCTCTCGTATCTCTGAGAAGTGGAATCCCAGGCCCTCTAGGATCTGGGTGTGGCTGTGCGAGCGAGCTCCCAGGGAGAGCATGGCCAAGGCGGCCGAGACGCTCAGTGGGGATAAGAAGACGTTCTTGCCAGGGGTTTGAGAAGCAATCAGATGGTAGAGGCGGAGGGCAAATTCGGAATTTCCAGGGGCAATCTTGAGGCTGGGGGAGCGCTCACCTGTGCTTGGAACCCCCTGGAGGGAGCAGTTGGTGAGACCCTCACTGTTGTATTCAGAGTGCAGCAGCCCTTGAGAAAGAGCCAGGAGTCCAGCCAGAAGGAGGTACAGCTGGGCCACGAGATGCATCTTCTCTGCTCTCAGGTCTGAAGGAAGAAAGAGAGGTGGCCAGAAAATTCCCCCAGCAGAACACCCTCCCTTATGGCGAAGCTGGGCAGGGGGCAGGTCCGCAGAAATGGGGGGTGACACCAGCAACTCCTGAAGAGTGGGAGACGAACAAATATCCAGCCCTTGTTGGCAACAATATTCCCCATGGCCCTTTAGTATTATAAAGCACATCCCCGTCCACCTTTTCACGCAACATATGGCTCCTTTTCAAGCATTACCACCTGTTCTCTTTACATCTCCAGGAGAGAGGTAATATTTTTTACATTTTCCCGATAGGCAACCTGAATCTCAGAAAGGTTAAGTAGTTTGTCTGAGGTCACCCAGTCCATCGGCTGCATAGTAGGAGACAACCTCACTTCTCTAAAGTCACTGTCCACCACACCCTGTTGTTTCTGCTGTGCTGTTTGGATGTTGGGAATATGGGCAAAGAGATTCAGCAACCAAGTTCATTTGAAATATTTGTTCCAGGGGATAAAGGAGCTGTCTTTTCCTCTTAGGGCTTTAGATGTGGTCAGCAATGCCCCTGGGCAATGACACCTTTTCATTTCTCTGAGGACAAAGTTATATGAAAGTTTCCTACTTATCACTAAACACTTATTGGTATAAGGACCTGTTCACTTACAGATCAATAATAACAGTAATAGTAGTAGTGGTGATGTTAATCATAAGAGTGTAACTTACACTTACTGAGATATTAAGTGTCAGGCTCTGGACAAAGTGTGCACAGAACCACAACTGTCTTTACAATATTCTAATGGGGTCACAACCTCCAGGAGACATCCGGCTTGCCCCAGCTCATGTGGATGGTGACTGGCAAGGCTGGTTGTTGTCATAAGGAGAGTGGACATTGTCCGCTTTCCCATGTGGCAGAATGGCAAATCTCAAGTGAAGGGAGGCAAACTGTCCCTTAGCCCAGAGATGACTCACAGTGCCCTGGAGGGCTGCTGGGCTTCAGTCCCAGCTCTGCCATTCATGACATGACTGGATAGGCTGCATCATGTCTTTGAGCCTCAGTCTCCTATTCTATAAAATGGGGATGATGCTGAGCCTCTGACTCATCTCTGGGCTGTGCAGCCCCTAGCACGTAGCTGGGCTTAGAGAGGCAGGCTCCCCATTCTTTTCTCCGACCTGTGCCCCCCACCCCCACCCCTCACCACTCATATACTTTTCCCCAGCTTACAACAAGACCATCCAGAGTCCTCCTCTGGCCTGAGTTCTCCAAAGTCAGGAAGGTTTCTAGATTGGGAACCAGAAGACCCAACCCTGCCCCAGACTAGCTATGCACCTTGGGGGAGGCTCTTCCTGGAACTGGGCACCAGTCCCTAACAGTGCAGAAAGAAGGTTGGGTGCAATCACATGCAGGGGTCTTACCAGCCTTAATAGCTGTCAGCCCTTGGTGAGAGATTCCCTTGTCCTGGTTTACCTAGGGTTTCTTGATTTTAGCCCTGAAAGTTCCATGTCACCCTCCCTCTCAGGTCTCCATCATGGCCCTCGGATGGGGTGGTATGGGGCTCCTAGGAAACAGCTACTCACAGCACAGTGGGTCCTGGAGTGGCTCCCAGGTGGCTGCCCAAGCTCTGGAGAATTCCCAGAGATGCGTCTCCAGGTTTACCCAGTCTAGGAGGACTGAGACAGACAAGATACTCTCAGTTCCACTGACCATCTGCCCCATCAGGTAATGATTAATGAGCTTGACACAGAGAGAAATTTCACTCGGGTTGGCTTGCCTCTGGCCATGAAAAGCACCCACTCCCTGCATCCCAAGAGGGGTTCACTACTGCATGTCTGTGTAGAGTGTGGAGGTTTGCCTGGCTTTTGGTTTTCCCTGAAGCCTGGGGGATCCCCTTGGTGGAGCTGGTCTCCACTTAGCCTGCCCCTCATTTGTTCTGTGAACTTAAACACATCCACTTCCCTCTCTGGGCTTTGACCATCGCCCCCACCCCAACTCCACTTGCAAAATGAGGGTTGGACCAGACTGGGGATGGCAAGCCCCAGGTAAGGATGCTTCCTGGAGACATGGTAGGAATGGTGGAGCTGTGGAACTGGACAGAATCTGCTCTCTGCAGGTCAGACAAGCTCCATCTGTGGATTGGATGCTGCCTGGGGAGCTCCAGTTTATAATCTCTGGGCTACTTGATTTCTGAGGCACCTGCTTTTAAGTTGGAGGTTTCTATAATGGAATCTGCTTAGATCACACAGGTTGCCTTATAAGGAGGGTGCACCCTAAGGTTGAGGGTGGCTGGGGGGAACCAGACCCTTCCTAGAGCGAGGGATCCAACTGGTGTCTCTTTCACTATGGTGCTTACACCTCTCCTTGCCTCTGGACCCTTGAACAACTCTGGGGCAGCCAGATGTGTGGGTGACATCTGGATGTTTCCCAAGCCATGGGGATAAGGACCATTGGGAGTGAGGTGGCCCATCAGTGTCATGAATGAGGCAACGTTGGCCTTTTAGGCTTCCTTAAGAGACATTTTTGAGTGTGTTTCTGGAAACTTGGGGCCTTAACCTAAGTGGAATGTACACTTTTGAGCAGTACGTTCTGGCTGGGATTCCTGAGCCAAGTAGAAAATGAGATGGATAGAGTCTAAGAACAATCCTGGACCCAGCTAGCCTGGGGTTCAAATCCTGGTTCAGAGAGGTTAAGGGGTGTTCTAGTTTGCTAGCTGCTGGGATGCAATATACCAGAAATAGAATGGCTTTTAAAAAGGGGAATATAATAAATTGCAAGTTTACAGTTCTAAGGCCGAGAAGATGTCCCAATTAAAATAAGTCTATAGAAATGTCCAATCTACGGCATCCAGGAAAAGGTACCTCGATTCAAGAAGGCTGGTGAAGTTCAGGGTTTCTCTCTCAAGTGAGAAGGCACATGGCAAACACAGTCAGGGCTTCTCTCTCAGCTGGTAAACACGGTGTCATCCGCTAGATTTCTTCTCCCAGTTTCATGAAGCTCCCCGAGAGGCATTTTCCTTCTTCATCTCCAAAGGTCACTGGCTTGTGGACTCCTGCTTCGTGGTGCTGCAGCATTCTCTGCTCTCTCCGAATCTCCCATTCTCCAAAATGTTTCCTCTTTTATAGAAGTCCAGTAAACTAATCAAGACCCACCCAAATGTCGTCACCTAATCCAGCTTAACAACCATTCTGGACTAAATCACATCATCCAGGGAGATGATCTGATTACAGTTTCAAACATACAGTATTGGATAGGGATTATTCTACTTTTATGAAATGGGATTTTGATTAAAACATGGCTTTTCTAGGGGACATACATCCTTTCAAGCCAGCACAAGGGGCTTATCTAAATCCATACAATGAAAATGTACCAACAGCAGGACAAGAGAGGAACTTGATTGTGCCAGGCAGAGTGAGAGCTCTCTCTCTCTCTCTCTCTCTCTCTCTCTCTCTCTCTGTCTCTCTGGGCTGTGGCCAGAGAAAGGGACAGACTGTCCTCCTCCTATCACCCCCCCTCCCACCATGAGCACACAAAGAGCAGGTGTTCTTTCGTTCCTAGCACCTGCCCTGAGATGCTAAGTGCAGAACTTGGACTTTGGAGTTAGGCAGGGCTGAGTTATGTGAATTTTGGCAAGTCATTCCCTCTCTCCAAAACTCAGTTTCCACATCTGTTACATTAGGGGCAATAATACTACCCAGAAGAGTTCTGGAATATACCAGGAATCACGTGAGGCACCCACAGGGTTCAGTGGTTGTTTCCTTCTTCTCTCCCAGTGTCCTGCAGTGCTGGAGAGCATGGACTCAAGGTTCACATTGCCTGGGCCTAATCCTGGCTCCATCACTGGTCAAGTCACTTACTCTGCCTCTGTGTCCTTACCTGTGAACTGTGGGAAGAAGACTTCATACATATCAGGGTTACAATAAGGAGTCAGTGAATTAATGTTCATAAAGTACTTAGAATTAGTGTCAGCCTATAGGAAATGCAACCTAAAGTGACTTATTCCTCAGGATTCCAGACTGCTGGTATATCCTTCTTTTATCCCAAAGTGCTTTACGCATGGCTTGTCTTGAAACTTCTTTGGATTGTGGTCCTATAGAGAATCTGAAGAAAACTTCAGAGTCTCCCCAGAATATGCACATATAATTAGTGTTTTATAATTTAGGGAGACTCTTGGATCCCTTGATGCCCACAATGTCCTTGTGTGTTAGGATGGTTAATTCCTATTGAAAAGCATTTGTGAATTATGGAAGGACAGAAATGACTTTCAGAACTTTAATGGGAGGCATTGCCTGTGAGTGTGGAGGAGAAGAGGGGATAGAAAGCTGTCAGCTTGGGTAGAAGGCTGGACTCAGCCTCTAGCTCGCCTGGCTGCTTCTTGTCCTGAGGCCTCTGAAAGGGCTTAAGGAATTGAAAGTTTGCCTGCTAAATCCTAGAATGCCAAGGGTACTGAATCATGTCGCAATCATATCTGTACCTCCATTCCCAGAACAGGACTAGCCTAGAGAAAATGCTTAATACAAGTCAGTAAATGAACGAATGAATCAACGAATGAATCAAAAGTTACAAAAGTGCACTCAAAGCTTGGGCAGTGGCTTGCTCTAGAATCCAGAGCTGATCTTGACAAGTCCTGGTGGAAACTCAGTTTAAGTGATAAGGAAAAAGCTGTCTCACCTGGTAGTCCCGGGCGGAAGTGGGGGAAGCAGGGTCTGAACCCTTTATCTTTACTCTTCCAAAATGCTGCTGCCTCAGGTGGGGCTCCTGCAGTGGCAGGATTGAGGTTCTTGGAAGGAAGGTGCTTTCCCAGCACCCTAGCAGCCTGGACTGTTCTGCAGACATCAACCCCGTTGCCCTGGGTCCCTCCTTCAGTACCAGCACAGCTTGAGACTCTGCCCTTCCCTCGAGGACATTTTCAGTGACTGCTTAAGGTGCCCTTCCAGCTTCACCCAATCCCAGCCTCCTCCATAGTCTTTGGATTCCAGGTCTAGCCAGAATACCTACCCTTAAAAAGGTTGCCATTGCACTCTTCACAATTACCAAAAGATGGGAACGACCCAACCGTCCATCAGTTGATGAGTGCTGAACAAATTGTGGCCTATCCACACAATGAAATATTACTCAGCCATAGAAAAGAATGAAGTTCTGACACATATTCTACAACACGGGTGACTCTTGAAGACATTATGTTAAGTGAAAGAAGCCAGACTCCAAAGGTCACATATTGTATAATTCTATTTATAAGAAATGTATAGAATAGGTAAGTCCATAGAGATAAAATGATTAGTTGCTGCCAGGGGAGAGGGAAATAGAAAGTGATTTCTTAAAAGGTGTGGGGTTTTCTTTTGGGGTGATGAAAATACTTTGGGACTAGGTAGAGTTGAGATTGTGTGACAATGTGAATGTACTTAGCTACCATCAAAGTGTACATTTTTAAAATGGTTAATTTTATGTTATGTGAATTTTACCTCAATAAAAAATAATTGTAAAAGCTGTTCTTGTGTTTTTGCTTTTTTTTTTCTTTTTGGGTGCATGGTCTGGGAATCGAACCCAGATCTCCAGCGTCGAAGGCAGGCGTTCTAACCACTGAACTTCCCGTGCACCCTGTCCTTGTTTTTTAAAAACAGCTTTAAGATACAATTTGCCCATTTAAAGTGAAAATTTAGTGGTTTTAGTTGTGCAACCATCTCCACAGTTCATTTTAGAACATTTTCATCACTTCAGAAAGGAACCCTGGAACATTTTGCCATCCCCCCCATCCTTTGACTCCCTAGCCACTGGCAGCCACTAATCTGCTTTCTATTTCTATGGATTTTTCATATAAATTGAATGATACAATATGTGGTCTTTTGTGCTAGCTTCTTGCATTTGGTACGTTTCAAGGCTCATCCGTGTTGTAGCATGTATCAGAATTTTATTTCTTTTTGTGGTCAAATAATATTCCCATTTTATGGACATAGCACATTTTAATTTATCCATCAGTTGATGGATCTTTGGGTTATTTCCATGTTTGAACTATTATGAATAATGCTGCTATAAATATTGGTGTAGAGTTTTTGTATGGACATTTTGTATGTTTTCATTTCTCTTGGGTATATACCTAGGAGTAGAATTGCTGGGACATATGATAACTCCATGTTCAACATTTTGAGACTGTTTGCCAGAATGTTTTCCAAAGTGGCTGCATCATCTTAACATTCCTACCAGCAGTGTCTGAGGGTTCCAGTTTCTCCACATCTTCACCAGCACTTATTATTACCTGGCTTTTTATTATAGCCATCCTAGTAGTATGAAGTGATATGTTGTGGTTGGATTTGCATTTCCCTAATGACAAATGATGTTGCTCATCTTTTCATATGCTTATTGGCCATTTGTATATCTTCTTTGGAGAAATATCTATCCAGATCTTTTGTCCATTTTAAAATTGGATTGATTGTCTTTTTTTCCTTTGAATTGTCTTTTTTATTATTGAATTGGAAGAGTTCTTTATACTCTCTAGATACAAGTCCCTTATTAAATATATGAATTGTAAATATTTTCTACCACTCTGTAGATTGCCTTTTATTTTCTTGATAGTGTCTTTGAAGCACAAATTTTTTCATTTTAATGAAGCCTAATTTTTTTCTTTTGTTGGTTATGCTTTTGGCATCATGTCTAAGAATCCATTGCCAAATCTGAGGCCATGAAGTTTTATCCCTATATTTCTTCCAAGAGTTTTATAACTTTGGCTTTTATATTTAAAACTTTCATTCATTTTGAGTTAATTTTTGTTTATGGTGTGAGGTAAAAGTCCAACTTCATTCTTTTGCTTATGGCTATGCAGTTGTCCTAGCATGCTTTGAATGGTTTTATAGAAAATTAACTTACCATAGACAACAAGGGTTTATTTCTGGATTCTCAATTCTTTTCCATTTATCTATCCTTATTCCCATAACACACTGTCTTGATCGCTGTTGCTCTGTAAGTAAATTTTGAAATCAAGAAATGTGGGTCCTCTAACTTTGCTCTTCTTATTTAAGATTGTTTTCACTATTCTGGATCCCTTATAATTCCATGTGAATTTTAGAATCGATTTGCCAATCTCTACAAAGAAGTCAGCTGGGATTCTAATAAGGATTGAATCTGAAGATCAATTTAGGGAGTATTGACAGCTTAACAATATTAAGTCATCCAATCCATGAATATGGGGTGTTTTCCCATCTATTTAGATTGTCTCTATTTTTTCAACAGTTTTGTAATTATCAGAGTACAAATTTTGCCCTTCTTCTGCTAAACGTATTCCTAAATATTTTATTGTATTTTATATAAATTATATATTGTGAGTAGAACTTTTTTCTTAATATTATTTCATTGCAAGTGTATGGAAATACAATTGATTTTTTGTATATTGATCTTGTCCCCTGCAGCTTTGCTGATTTCATGTATTATCTCTAATGATTTTCTCATGAATTCCTTGAGATTTTCTATATAAAAGATCAAATCATCTGCAAAAGGAGATAGTTTTACTTCTCACTTTTCACTTTGGATGGATTTTATTTCTTTTCCTTGCCTGAGCACCCTGGCTAGACCCTTTTGTAAAAAGAAGACTAGAAGTGGTGAGAGTGTCCATCCGTGGCGTGTTCCTGATCTCATGGGGGAAAGATTTCTGTTTTTCACCAGTAAGTATGGTGTTGGCTATGGGTTTTTCAAAGATGTCCTTTATCAGATTGAGAAAGTTCACTTATAGTCCTAGTTTTCTGAATGTTTTTATCATGAAAGGTGTTGGATTTTGTCAAATACTATTTGTATCCATTGAGATAATCATGTGATTTTTCCTTTAATATACTAATATAGTGTATTACCTTGATTGATCTTCATATATGAAACCAAACTGCACTCCTCAAATAAATCCCACTTGGTCATGGTGTTTAATACTTTTAGAAGTTGCTGAATTTGGTTAGCTAGAATTTTGTTGAGATTTTTCACATCTGTACACATAAGGGATATTGGTCTATATTTCTATTTTATTGTGCTATCTTTGTTTGGTTTTATAAGCGGGGTAATACTAGCCTCACAAAATGAATTGGGATGTCTCCCTTCTATGTTTTGGAAGATTGAAAAAGATTGGGTTATTTTTTTAAACATTTGGTAGAATTCACTAGTGAAATCATCTGGGACTAGGCTTTTACTCATGTGAAGTCTGTTAATTACTAATTCAGTCTCTACTTATTTTAAATCTATTCAGATTTTCTCTTTCTTCTTGAGTTGCTTATGGTAGTTTGTGTGTTTGCAGTAATTTTCACATTTCATCTAGGTATCTAATTTTTTGGTATGCAATTGTTCATAGTATTCCTTTATAATCATTTTTATTTCTGTAAGGTCGGTAGGATTATTCCATCTTTCATTCCTGATTTTAGCAATTTGTGTCTTCTCTCTTTTCTCAATATTATCACTCTTTAAAAAAAATCAGGTTTTGTTTTCATTGATTGCCACTATTTTTCCTATTCTATATTTCATTAATATCTTCTCAAATAGTTGGTTATTCTTTCTTTCCTTTTGCTTGCTTTACTTAGTTTTCTCTTTTTTCCGTGTCCTAAGTTGGGAGGTAGGTTTTTGATTTGAGATCTTTCTTCTTTAGTATGGGCATTTACAGCTAAAAATTTCCCTTAAGCACTGCTTTAGCTGCATTCCATATGTTTTGGTATATTGTGTCTTTATTTTCATTCACCTTAAAATATTTTTGAATTTTACTTTTTAAAAAAATTTTTAACTTTTTAATTGTATAGTACAACATGTGTACAAAGCAAAGAAATGAAAAAGCAATAGTTTTCTAAGCATTCTTCAACAAATGGTTACAGGATAGATCCTATAGTTTTTGTCATGGGCTACCATATGATCCTATAGTGTCCTTCTTCATCTCTTATAATGTCTTTACATTTAACGCCTATTTTGTCCGATATTAGTATAGCTACTCCAGCTTTCTTTTGGTTGCGACTTGCATGGAAAATCTTTTTCCATCCTTTCACTTTCAATCTATTTGTATCCTCGTGTCTAAGATGAGTCTCTTGTAAGCAGCATATAGCAGGATTATGTTTCTTAATCCATTCTGCCAATCCGTATCTTTTAATTGCTAAGTTTAGTCCATTAACATTCAAAGTTATTACTGAAAAGGTATTTCTTGAACCCACCATCTTATCTTTTTTCATTTTATTTGTCAGATCTATATATTCTTTTCCCCTTTTCTCTTTGCATTCTTTAAATTACCCTTAGTGGTACTCTTCAATTCTGTGCCCTCCTCCAGACCTCCCTCTCCTGTCTTTTTTTCCAGCTGGCAGAACTCCTTTTAATATTTCTTGTAGGGCCAGTCTCTTGTTGACAAATTCTTTCAGGACTCCTTTGTCTGTGAAAACTTTAATCTTTCCCTCAGTTTGAAGGACAATTTGACTGGGTACAGAATTCTTAGCTGAAGGTCTTTCTCTTTCAGGATTTGAATTTTGCTTTTGATTTCTTCTTTACTTAGGAGTGTGCTATCTGATTTCCACATAGTTATGAGCTTCCCAAATACCTTTCTGTTATTGATTTCTCATTTCATTCATTTTGACTAAATAACATACTTTATATTAATTATATCCTTTTAAGTGTATTAAGTTTTTATGGTCTATCCTGGAGAATGTGCACTTGAGAAGAATTCTGCAGGTGTGTGTTGTGGTGTGTTCGATAAATGCCTGCTAGGTCTAATTGGTTTAAAGCGTTGTTCAAGTCTTCCATTTCTTTTTTGTCTTTCTTGCTAGCTGTACTACCCACTGTTAAAAGTGAGGTATTCAAGTCTCCAACTATTATGGTTCAATTATTTTTTCCTCCATTTCTGTCAGTTATTACTTCATGTATTTTTGTGCTTTGCTATTAGGTGCATATATGTTTCTAATTATTATATGTTCTTGATGGATCAACTCTTTTATCATAATACAGTGTCCCTCTTTATTTCTAGTAACAATTTTTGTTTTGAAGCCTATTTTTCTCCCAGTATTAGTATCACCACACCAACCTTCTTGTGGCTACTGTTTGCATACTGTATCATTTTCTATTTTCAATTTCCATTCATCAATTGATTTGTATCTAAAGTGTGTCTTCTATAGATAGCATATAGATGACTCTTATTGTATATTATGACTGTTAATGTATATTATCTTATTGTTTATTATCTTATTTGTCTGACAATCTCTGCCTTTTGATTATATTGTTGAAGCCATTTATATATAATGTTATATTTGATATAATTGCATTTACACCCACCATTTTACTTTTTGTTTTCTTATGTCTCATGTCTTTTGTGTTCTTCTATTTCTCCTTTACTGCTTTCTTTATTATTTATTTATTAAGTGAATATTTTCTAATGTAGCATTTACATTTCTTTATTCTTTCACTATAACGTTTTTAGTTATTTCCTTAGTGATTGCTCTAGGGCTTACAGTATGCATCTTAACTTGTACCAGTAAGCTTCAGATTTACACTTAGTTCCAGTGAGATATAGAAATGTTACTCCTGTTTTACTTCTACTCACTTTTCTCCTTTTTTGTGGTCTTATTGTTATACATATCATATTTACAAGTTACAAACCCAAGAACACATTGACATAATTATGAATTTATATTTTTTTGCATTTTTTTTTGTCTTTTAGAGAAGAACAGGTATAGATTTATAGTTTGTGTTATATTAACTTTTTAGTATATCATTTGGAGTTCTCTTCACTTTTTCCTGTGGATTGAACTACCCTCTAAATTCCTTTCCTTAGTCCAATGCAGATTTGCTCCCACCTACCTCCTTTGGGGTGTTATTGGCAAATATGTTACCTTTCTGTGTATTATGGGTCCAACAGTACATTACATATATCAATTTATGCAGATGCTTTTGGAATCAGGTAAGATAGGTAAGTATAAATATGCATTTATACTATTTTTTATAATTACATAATTATGTAATTTGTTTGTGTCCTTTATTTTTGTGTGTGGATTTGATTTACCATCAGGCATCACTTGCTTCCAGCCTGAAAAATTTCATTTAGTACTTCTTGTATGGTAGATCATCTAGCCACAACTTCTTTTAGTTTTTGTTTAGCTGGGGATGTCTTTAATTCACCTTACTTTTTGAAAGATAGCCTTGTTGGATATAAGCTTCTTGGTTGACAGTTTTTTCTTTGAGCACTTTGAATAAGTTATTCCATTTCTTCTGGCCTTCACCATTTTTGCTAAGAACTTAGCTCTTAATCTTATTGAGAAAGTGTTGAGTCATTTTTCTCTTTTTGCTTCTAAGATTTCCTTCCCATTTTTGGCTGTCAGCATTTTTACTATGATATATCTGCTTATGGACTTCTTTAAATTTATCCTACTTACAGTTCAGTGAACTTAATGATTTTCAAATAAATTTGGGAGTTTTCAGCTGTTATCTTTTGGATATTTTTTTCTGTTCCTTTCTCTTTCTCTCTCTCTTCTCCTTTCGGTATTCTTATTTATGTATGTGTTGGTATGCTTAGTGATATCTTACATTTCTCTGAACACTGTTGACTTTCTTCATTCTTTTTCCTCTGTTCTTTGGATTGAATAATCTCTATCAGTCTATGTTCAAGTTTTATACTTCTTTCTTTTTTTCACCAGTTCACCCTTATTACTGAGTTCCTCTAGTGAATTTTTCATTTCAGTTTTGTACTTTTCAACTCCAGAATTTCCTTTTTTTTTTGCATGGGCAGGCACTGGGAATCGAACCTGGATCTCTGGCATGGCAGATGAGAATTTTGCCACTGAACCATTTTGTTTTTTGAAAAATAATTTATATATTTCTATTGATATTCTTATTTGATGAGACATTGTCATCATATCTTCCTTTTCTTTAATCATGGTTTATTTTAGCTCTTTGGATATATTTATCATGGTTACTTTGAAGCCTTGTCTGTTAAATCCTACATCTGATTGCTGTCACAGAAAGTATGTTTTTACCAGTGTATGGCCATCCTTTCCTGCTTCTTTGCATGTCTGGCTTATTTTGGAAGCTGGGCATTTTGTTTTCTAGGAATACATCTAATTTCTAGACAATACATTATGGCAACTCTGGGTACTGCCCCTCCAGCCTTTTTATTGTTACTTGAGTAAAAATAAAATAAAATAAAAAACAGCCAGAGGATTGTACAACACAAAGAATGTTATGGACCATAATTAATGGTACAACTGTAATAATATTTTCCTATAAAGGTACTATACTAATGCAAAATGTTAATAATGGGCAGGATATAGGGGAACTCTGCATTTTCTGCCCGATTTTTCTGTAAACTTACAACTTCTCTAATAAAATATTTATTTTAATTACCATAAATAGAATAAAACAACTACAATAAAAACCAGGGGAAAAGGTTCCCACAAGAAGGCAGACAAAGAATTAAAGAAGTAGCCTTGATAAATAAAAGGCTTTTATAAAACAACAAGAAAAGCACTTAGTCATTCATTCAACAGCTATACCCTGAGCCTCTTCTTTGCCAAGTGACAGCAGATTCCCTCTCTCAGAGTTTTATTACTCTGGGGAGTCAGACCTCAAATAGGTTAAACAAATAAGCAAACCAGGTAATTTTACATCTGATGAGTGCTGGGAAGATAAAGATATTGGGCAGGAGGGTACTGGAGCACACCAGAGAATGCTGTGAGCACAGAATACTTGGTGCGTCCTCTTTATTTATTCTTTTTCCTATTTTCCATGAACTACAAGTATGACTGTGGGAGGAGGGTATCATTTAAAACTGCTTTTAGGGTTTAGTACCCTCAGCCCTGCAGGGTCCTGAAGTCTGAGAGACACTGGCCAGAGTTGCAGAAGGAGGGAGGGGGTCAGTCCTGGCTGGGTGGAGCCAGGTGCTCTCCTCCGCAATGGAGTGGCCAAGTAGGGGTGGGGCAGGGACATCCTTGACCCCACTGTCCTCTCCTTATGGATCTGCCCCCTCCCATCCTACCATGACTTCCTGGGGTCCTTCTTCCTGTTCCCAGAAGCCTGCCACGTTTAGATGGTAAAAATGAGGTCCTTGAGCCAGGAGCACCGGTCTATGCCGGGATATCTGATGTATTTTTTGGGGTGGTGGTGCGTGGTCTGGGAATCGAGCCCAGGTCTCCCCAAGGAAGGTGAGCATTCTACCATACACTCGTGCACCCAACTTGATGTATGTTTGAGACAAGCCTTCAAGAGTTCACAGTGGTAGGCCCAAGGTTGCTGGAACATGATGCAGTCTCCCCATTTCCAGATTTACTAGTCGGGTATTAGGGCCCGAAAGAAAGATGTGAGCAGAGGAGCCCCCTGTGCCCGCGCTGCCCCTCCCCACAGCGCCATCGCCCCCTGTGGCATCAGCCCCCCACCCTAGTGTGGTGGAGAGGGGTGTAGCGAGGGAAGGGGATGGCTGCCTCCCTGCACTTCCCACTGGGAAGGCAAGGTTGGGGGAGGTCGCTGCGCCTAGGCCGGCTCCGTATGTGCCTCAATGACCTTGGGAATCTCCAGCCCTGGCCACGGCGGCGTCTGCCAGAACTCCCTCTCCCTGGCGCATCCTCCTCCTGGCCCTTCCTCCGGGTGGGCCAGTGTCTGGCCCAAGGGCAGAGGGGCGGGGCGTGAGGGGAGGTGTTTCGGAGTGTCCCCGCTTGGTTCCAGGATCCTCTCTTAGGGGTGGCGGGGCGCACCCCGTGAGGCAGGTGAAAAGAGGTGTCCTGCCCGAGGCCGCCTGAGCGCCGCCGGCTGCAGGTCCCTGCGCTGGGTGCTCCCGGAGCTCAGGGGCGCGGGGGCAGGGGCTGGCCGGCCCGGGTCCCGGCCTCTTCGGACGTAGAGGGGAACTAACACGGGGTGGGGGCGGAGAAGAGCCATCTGCGGCAGGACTCCGGTCCCAGCTGCCTCTGACTGTCCGGAGACCTTGGACGAGTCACTTAACCTCTCTGGCTTGGAACCTGAAGGTGTTGGGCCAGATTGGAGTTTTCAGATTGTCCGTAGCGCCCAACAGAGATAGTCGGGCAGGACGG
>PVIY010025653.1:0-36385 GCA_004026745.1 Myrmecophaga tridactyla | reverse complement strand
ACTCAAATGGGTGGAGACATATCATCCCCTAATCCAGTTTAACAACCATTCTTAACTAAATCACATCATTCAGCGAGATGATCTCATTACAGTTTCAAACATACAGTATTGAATACAGATTATTCTACCTTTAAGGAATGGGTTTTATATCAAAACATGGCTTTTCTTAGGGGGCATACTTCTGTTCAAACCAGCACATGAGAGGACACACAGAGCTCAGAGCTCAGATGTTCAGAGTCAGAGAAAGAAAATGCCCTGGGAGGAGCTAAGAGAGAAAGAAATGCTCAGAGACATTTTGGAGACAGCTACTGAAACCAGAACCCAGGAGAGAAGGACCAGCAGATGACATCATGTGCCACCCATGTAATAGAGGATGCCAGTAGGCTTTCCTCAGAGAAGGTATCTCCCTTTCAATGCCCTAATTTGGACATTTTTATGGCCTTAAACCTGTAAATTTGGAACCTAATAAATCCCCTTGTAAAAGCCAACCCATTTCTGGTATATTGCATTCTGTCAGCTTTAGCAAACTGGAACAGGAGGTTTGGAACATGGACTTTCAATTGATATTACCTGCTTTGAATTTTAGCTCTGCCACTGTTAACTCTTTGAGTCTTATTACTCAACCATATGCCTCTGTTTCCACACCTGCCACATGAGGAAAATTATAGCCACTACCTTAGAACTATTGCAGGAATTAATGGAGATAATCCATGCAAAGTGCATAGAGTAGCATCAATACAGAGTAAAAGCTCAAATATTAGCTAACGTTGCCCTTACTATGGCTGATCACACAATCAACTTAACCAAAGGTTGACTATTATATTATTTCATTTTTTATACTTGTACTTTGAAACATTTTCTAAACCCAAGGGACAGTAGTCAAAACAATGCAAACCCAAACAATGAGCTCTAACAGAGCCTCCACCCACCCAGATACCCAGATCCACCAATTTCAACATTTGCCATATTACTCTACATGTCTATATTCATCCATCCATCCATCCATCTATCTATCAATTCGATTATTAATTTAGCCAAGCTGGTATTCAGACCAATGTAGTATAAGAGCCAGCATCAGCTCTGACTAGTCAGTGCCCACATGATAATCGGTTGTAAATATTTAAAGTATTATATTTTAATAAATATTAAAATATTTTTTATCAGCCTCCTCCCTCCCAATTGTTAGTCGTTTCAGGTGGGGCCGACCCTTGAGTCAGAGAATCAGCCTTTGGCTGTGGAAATCAGCAAGAACATGTCTACTGCTCTCTGCTCCCCTCATCTTGTCTTCCCTTCTAAGTTTACACAATTTAGGACCCATGTGCTCCAAGCACTTCCCCTCCTTCCTCTGAATCGTTAAACGAAGTTTTGATGGCCAAGTACACTGAGGGAGTAAAAGGGGCTCCTTTGAGCAAAGCAATTATAATGAAACTCTCATCTGAAAAAGCCCTCCAGGATGCTGTCTGCTTTTGAGAGTGTCTTCTGAACGGATGTGCCAAGGTTGCTATGGTGATAAGCTTGCTTGCTGTTTGCTCAGCACCATTCAGTCTTTCTAGCAGTCTCAGTGGCACCCCCTGGATACACAAGGAGCCCAGAGAAATCTAAACTTGGGAGTGAATTTATATCAGAGCAGCAAATAAAGCCAGGCCAAAGGCCCACCCCTTTGGCTCTGTCATTGAGTTTGCCAAACATTTTTCCCTGGAATGTCTATACCCACGGCTTAGGTGCCACTTGGACCGCCTGTTCTCCATCTACAGAAAGTCTCTTGCAAGTTGCTGGCCGCAACATTTGTTTATCCTATACCCATGGTGCCCGTAACCCTTCACGTTCTCTGGGGTAGCAGAGGAAGAAGCAGAGGTTTCAAGCACTGCAGGGACTAGGCCACCTGCTTGCTAGGGGTTGGTGAGCCTGCTGCCGTTCCCCATTCTCTCCCATGCCACCAAGGGATGCAACCCTACCCAGAGTCGGCCTGCAGGATGATAAGTAATACGCATGGGTTCTTCATTTCCAAAGACTAATAAAAAAGAACTGACCTGATCCAAGAAAAGCCAATAAAATTCTTTCTAGAGGAAGGTACCCATAGAGCATTCCAGCTTCAGAAGAGCAGGGAACTCCCAGCTGGCTGTAAGTTAGCACTTTGCTCACCCAAGGTAAGCCAAGGGTGAGGCAGGCTGAAAAGAATGTCTGAGCATTCACTGGCCAAAATGGGGTAAAAAAACAAAAAAAAAAAGCCCCCCCAACTCTGAAGCATGCATTGACCCTTCCCTCCAAGGCCTCCCCAGCTACTAGCACCGGAGTCATTGGGCAGCCTGTGCTGTTTTCAGACAAACACGTGTGCAAATCAACCGACCCACAGCAAAACCGAACAGCACAGCCTGGCAGATGAGATCCCGTCACACAAACCAAGCTCAATCTCGGAGCTCAGTTTGGTCCTGTCCCTTGTACAGACTAACAGGACTGCAGTCACCTTAGCAATTACACAGCACAAAGATACCTGCTATAAAGAGGCCGATATAAAATGCACAAAATTCCCACAATTAAAAAAAAAAGGGGGCGGGCTACGGTGGCTCAGCGGCAAGAACGCTTGCCTGCCATGCCAGAGGACCCGGGTTCGATTCCCGGTGCCTGCCCATGTAAAAAAAAAAGGAAGAAAGAGCAACTAAAGAAACAATGGTGAATGCAATATGTGATCCTGGTTTGGGTCTTGTAAGGGAAGAGAAAAGGCTCAAAAGGACATTATTGGGACATATGAACAAATTGGAATCCCTGTATAGAGCTGAAATCTTTATATCAATGTCAAATTCTTGAGCTCGATAACGGTACTTAAGGAGGTTACATCAATGAATAGCCTTGATCTTAGTAAATGTACATGGAAGTATTATGTGTTCAAGAAGGATGATGTCTGCAACCTACTTTCGTATGCCCAGAAAATAGAAAGAGAGAGAGTGATGGATAGAGAAAGGGAATGATAGATGGAGACAGAGATGTTTAAATGTTTAAGTTGGTGAATCTGGGTATCTAGGAGGATGGGGCTATGTTGGAATTCTCTATATGAGGTTTATATTATTTTTGCAACTATTCAGTAAGTATGAAATTACTTCAAAACAAAAAGTATAAATTTATAAAAAAAAAAAGGGACTAGCTGATGGGCCCTTACAATTCTCCCAGAAATCATGTTCTACATATGACATTTTTGGTCTGCTTTATAGTTGTCAAATCAAACCACATTTGTTCTAAAAAGAAATAAAGGCTCTTACTACCAGTCTAAAGCAGGTTTAATCCAAAGAAGTCAACCACTTAAATTGAGATTATTCTGTTCCCCCATCAAGCTAAGTGGTATTAAACTATTTATACACACCCACCAACATGCTAGGCTCTCTGGGGGAAACCGAAGAAAAACAAAGTATCAGCCTTGTTCCTTAGGATCTTGCAATCTAGGTGGGAAAAAAATGATGTGCATATTTGGAACGAACTCAAAATTCGAGTCCAGTCACACTAGCTGGAGTACAGATTGGGCAATGCAGGCTGTGATGCTTCAAGATTTCCAAGAGCTTCAGAGCCGGCCAACCCCACTGCAATCCAACCAAGTGAACAAAACTAGCTAGCAAAGGCTGGAAAGGATAATGAGCTGAACTTCTGATCTTAGGGACGGTGGTGCAATTTTAGTTCAGAATTAATACTTCGGTGCCTGGCGTGAGAGGTAACTCAGAGTTGAAGAGAGCAGCTGAGAGAGCCACTCAACTTGGGGTCAACTGCCAGCACCCATTACTACTTCCTAGATGGATAGTTTTGAGTCCCTCACATAGTCTCTCTGTGCCTCTATGGTTTTATCTATAAAAGGGAGATTGATAAACAGTGGAAAGAGCTTTCCACTCTTACCTTGTGGAAAGAGCTTAAGCACTGTGCCTGGTACGTAGTAAATGCTTGATAAATGCTGCCTTTTGCTATC
Organism: Myrmecophaga tridactyla; assembly: GCA_004026745.1. NCBI lineage: Eukaryota > Metazoa > Chordata > Mammalia > Pilosa > Myrmecophagidae > Myrmecophaga > Myrmecophaga tridactyla. The sequence continues at coordinate 32,439 of PVIY010025653.1, read as the reverse complement.
ATGAGATTAATAAAAGAATTAATCTCTTAGTAATTATGCCCTTTAGCAGATATCAGGAATCAGAATATTTGATCTAAGTCAAAGACAGATTATGCAATTCCACTTCTAGGAATTTACCCCCAAAGAATTGAAAACGGTGCCTCAGGTACTTGTATACAAATGTTCAAAGCAGCATTATTCACAATAAAGAAAAAGTGACAGCAACCCAAATGTCCATCAACTAATGAATGGATTTAATAATATGGTTATATGTGTGCATGCATAGCCATATATAGAATAGAATAGTATGCAGCCATAAAGAAGAATGACGTTCTGAAACATGCAACCACATGGATGAACCCTGAAGACATCAGTGAAATAAGACAGACACCAAAGGACAAATATTGTATGATCTCACTCATATGAAATATCTAGAATAAGCAAATTCATAGGAACAGAAAGTAGATTAGAGGTTACCAGGGGTTGTGAGAGGGAGGATGGGAAGTTATTGCTAATGAGGACAGATTTTTTGTTTGGGGTGATGGAAAAATTGTGGTAATCAATGTTTTTTAAAAGGCGGATGAGGTAACACAACGTAATTTTAAACTAGTTTCTTTAGGGCGAGATGGAAGAGAAGTTCTTAGACTTACACAAAGACAATGTTAGTCAGAGGCGGTTGTAAACTAAAGGCCAACTAACACAACAGCTAAACTCAGAAAGAGGCTTGCTCTCCTGCCAGTGACCAGCACTAAAATAGAAAGTGCATTAGCTCTCATGTCTCAGGAAGTCTGGCAGCAGGGAACTAGCCCAACTATCTGCTGAGAGGATTCGCTTGTCACCCCTCACTGCTCAGATTCAGGTCACCTCCCAGTAGTGCCAACGCTTAAAAGTATTCAAGGGAGACTAAGCTGCCATTCAAATACCCAACGTTTCTCATGTCCTCTCCCTTCTGTCATCCTTTCCAGTTCTTGAAAACACGAGCTCCTCATGAGACTGTCCTAGAATACCTGACTGTGGAAAACACAGCCTTTCTTTGCCAGAAAGGGGATGCTATTGGGTGCAAGCCAGCCCTAAGGGGAGCTGCAGGTGGATTCCTCCCCATTCCTCCTGTTTCTTCAAGGTGAGGCGTCTATGCGTTATCAGAAGGTACTTGATGAATTTGCAGAGTATCAGACCCTCTGTGGGTGTGGATTCTGTAGCTGGACAAGCCATCTGACCTCTCCGATCCTCCTTTTCCTCATCAGATGAATGTCTGTTTTGGACTGTGGAAATGATTACATGAAATAAATACAAAGTACATGTTTGAGTTTGGCACAAACAACGGTCATTTGCCTAACCCACCATTAGCACTATTATCTATATGGCTATTATAATTAGCATCTCGTTTTCTAGCTGCCCAGCCGACAAGCATGTATCTCGCCTTGACCACGTGCCAGCCACACAGTGGTAGAAGATAGCCATGGGCCAAGCCCTCATGGAATTTAAGGTTGGGGGGGCAATCAATAAACAAGTAAACAAAGACAGAAACAGATCATTTCCTGGGTTGTGGAAGTATTGGGAAGGAAACAAGTGGGGTTCTGTGATAGAGAGTAACAAGGGGAAGCTTACTTGAGCAAGGGTTGTGGGGGAAGGTCTCTCTGGAAAGTGACATTAAAGGATGAGAAAGAGCCAGCCATGTGGACAGGAGGGGGCACTCCAAGCAGAAGGAACAGCACATGCGAAGGCCCTCGGCGGGCAAGAGCTTGATGGTCCAAGAAAGGAAAGATTTGGAGCCCCATGGGCAAGAAGGAGATGGCACAGAGTGAGGCGGGGGAGTTGGGCAGGGGCTAGATCATGGGCCTTCCAAAGAAGTTTGCACATTATCCTAAGGGTGATGGGGGACTTCTTAAAGAATTTAATTGGAAGAGGGTAAATCATGTAGATGAACCGCAGTCCCTTTAATTGTTTATAATAAAAATTTTATATCTATCCCTTATGGAGTATTCACCACATGCCAGAATTATATACGCATTATCCGGGCGAGACATGGTGGGGACGGGTACCAGGGTGATGAAGATGGGGGGAGAGAGAAGAGGACAGATTCGAGAGACAGGAGAGTCAGACCTTGCTGATAGAAGGAATGGGGCTCAGAGAAGAAAGAACCCAACTCAGACACTGCAACCAGTTTCTCAAACTATCCCATCACCATCATCGTCATCCTCTCCAAGTCATACTGACCATTTAACCAAAGAACAAGATTAAATTGATCAGATTAGAAGAGTTCAATAAATTCATCAGGATTTAAGCAATTAGACTGACTTATAAAGCACCTACTACGTACACCACACTTTGAAGGCCATGTCTTAGGTTGCTCTGTACTCTAAAGTATTCCAGCACTCCATACTGCAGCCCCCTGTCTTTACCTACTTCCAATGGCTTCATCTAGACCTATTTTCCAAAAGAACCTGAGAATTGCCAAACGGTCCAAACAATGCAAGTCAGCTTGGAGAATGAAGCCAGAGAATTACTCTGAGGACACGAAGTACTCGTGCTGTTTACCAAAGCCACCGAGCTGGGGACACCTGAGTAACCAAGCATGGAGGGGTTCTTTCTGAGCAGCAGGCGTGAAGCAGCCCATGAGGCAAAGACAGAACAATGTCAGACTCAAAACAGCAACAAACCCCAGAGCCCAGGGACGGCTTCTCATAAATGGAGTAGGAAAAGAATCGCCAGAACATAGCTCTTTCAACCAACCATAACATGAATAACAATATTTGTTGCCACGTCATCGTTGAAACAATAAGGTATGTTTGGAACGGAGACATGCTGGGCAGAGATTAAATTTAAAGAGTCTAATCTGCCCCCTTGGTGTAGAGGACACACACACACTCATTTCAATGAGAATGCATTCCCGAAAACATTGAACATTTTCATCAATGTATCATGAACTTTACAACAACATGCAGCAGGGGTAGTGACAGAACAAAACAAAAACAAAAGTAAGAGGGAAAGGCCTTGGGTCTCCCATCCTATCTTCTATGCCTGGAAACAGTGTTCACTTGTAGGGAAAAAGAGAGAAAGGTATCAGACTCATGTGATAAAGCTTTAGTCCAGACCTGGGCTAGCATTGTCATTTTTGGAAACCAGCCATGCTCCTACTCAGTAAAAGCTCACACCAAAGCCACACAAGAGACCAGAGAGGCTATAAATCATAACAAAATGGGCAATGGAAAAAAAAAGAAAGAAAGAAAATGAAGCCTGGACCTGGAAGAAACAGAGCCATCTCTTAAGTGGGTAATTGCCCCACTCTCATTAATTACTCTCCTGGGATGCAAAAATCCAACCCAGAGACACAGTCTAATTGCCACATGGCTAATCAAGCAGGTCCTTTTGCAGAAAAGATAGTCACCAGGAGTGATTCTCCTTGCATAGAGGAGGTTTTATTTCCTAATCCCAGACTCCAGTGTGTTTATCTTTCCTCTGACACAATGGAATAAATCATACAGCCTATGAAGTCGCTGAAAAGAATAAATGTGGAGACCTAAAAGGGTGATCAGGTGATAAGTTCACATCTGGGACACCCCTTTAAGGAATCTCTCTGCTGAAATCCAGAGTATTTGTTTCATCTGCCACCTCTGCTCCTTATTCCTTGTGCATACCATATCAGCTTAGAATCGTAAGATGTTAAAACTGAAAAGCATCTTAAAATCAAGCCAGCTAGTACTCAATTCCAGCAAGGGTGTATGTCTCACAGCCACACACTTGGCTGAAGGCAAAGTCAGAATTAAAACTGACATCTCCTGAATGCCGGTCCAGCGAGGGCCTTCCTGTTACACTGGGAAACCATTTTTCAACCCTTTTCAGGAAAAATTTCAATAATGAAAAGTCCTACTATCAGGAAGCCAAAGGACTGGTTGCTGACAGACATGGCAAACACATCTTGAAGGCTGTCAGCTCAGTGTTCCCTGGGGCACACTGCCTGTACGGTTTGGGAACTACAGCAGATTGTTCCTGGATCTGTGGGGTTTTTTCCTTAGGTTCCAGTCCTGCAGAAGGCTCAGCATGGAGGGGAAGAAGGAGATGCTTCTTGCTCAAGTCTGGGTTGCACTATTGGACTTCTACTGAATTTCCTGTTCAAGAAAGAACTCAGAAAGGAAGGCTGGTGTCAATCTGAGAGGTGAGCGTCTTTCTTAAAAAAAAAAGAGAGAGAGATGATGGATGCAGGAGTCATTAAAAATGGGGAGACTGACCTGGAGGCCCATATTCCAAAGAGGGAAGAGATGATTTTAGATGTCGCTCCCGCTCCCTGGGGAAGGAACGACGCCAGAGAGCTGCCTCCACCAGCTACCGCCACTGCCTCTCAGCTCAACTGTCACAGCAGTGCGACTCCTCTGCCATCACTCCTGCAGTCCCCTAACCAGAGGCAGGAGCGACTGTCTTGAAACAGGAAATCAGATCCTGTCACTCCACCCCTGCCACCAGCCCTAGCTGGGTTTTGCAATACATTGAGGGTTGAATCCCAAGCCCCTCCCCTGCTTTGGAGGACCCCCAGCCATGTGCAGCCACTCTGCACTCCTTGTTCCTCTCAATCCGCCCCACTACCCTCCTGGCTGCCATCCCTGGAACACCCCCAACACGCTCTCACCCCTTTACACTTGCTGTCGCTTCCACTTGGAACACGCTGCCCCCAAACACACACGTGGCTCTCTCCCCCACTGGGCTGGTTTGAAACTGTCCTGTACCCCAGGCCACCTTCTGCTCTTTTAAGCCATTCCTGTGGGTGCTGACCTACTGTGGGCAGGACCTTTTGCTTAGGTTGTTTCCATGGAGATGTGACCCCGCCCATTCAAGGTGGGTCTTCATCCCCTTGCTGGAGTCCGTTAAGGGAGGATAAAAGGCAGAGAAATTCTGGGAGAGCGCAGAGAAGTTATGAAAGAGAGAAACGCCCAGAGACGTTTTGGAGACATTTTGAAACCAGAGCCGAGGAGAGAAGGACCAGCAGACGTCACCACGTGCCTTCCAGCACCGAGCCTCAAAAAGGCATGTCCCTCCTGATGCATTAATTCAGACATTTTCATGGCCTTAGAACTGTACATTTGTAACCTAGCAAATCCCCTTTGAAAAAGCCAATCCATTTCTGGTATATTGCATTCCGGCAGCTTTAGCAACCGAAACACCCACTTGCTCCTATCGGTTTACATGTCCTTCTCCTCAGAGAGCCCCTCTCTGGCTGCCCCTGGGGGTGTGGGGACGTGGGGACACCAGTATCTCCCTCACTCTCTAACCCTCCCCGCTCACTCCATGTTTGGTCATTGCATAGTCTCCAGAGCAGGTGATGCAAGCATTTCTTTGGGGTTTCTCTCTCGCCACTGGAAGGTTGGAAGGCTCCTGCAGGCAGGACGTGTCTCTCTGTTCACTGCCTTGTCTCCAGTGACGGGAACAGCGGCGAGGACAGAGAAGTGCTCAGTCCACACTTGTCAGCTTGAGTGGAACCAAATCCAGGCCCGAATTCCCACTAGGTCTGGGTGGGGATCCAAGAGGAAGTAGGAGGAGGAGAAAACATGACTTCTACTGTAAAACCCAAGGACAGTAGGGTTCTCTGATTTCTTCCTATACACAGGTTTGCTTCTGAATACAAATCCCACCCATCTGTCCATGTAGCCCCTTTCCAAAGAGTGACAACCAAGCCTCAGACGCGTGCTCCACCAAGTCCTGGTGGTGGGGACAAGGGACAGGGGACAACAATCAGGGCTTTTCCGAGGCAGAGGACTTCATGCTGCCCAGAGCCCCAGGTGGCCCCAATTCTCAGGAACCTTGCAGGGAAAGACGCCATTCCATCTCCTTCCTAAATACAGCAAGCTTGGCATGGAATGCTAAGGGAGGGAAGAGTAGAAGACAAGAACAGGGGGAAGATAAAAGCTGCCACCAACCAAGTCAAATCTTATGACCCTCCTGAAGTCATAATAATTCCATGAGAAAAAAAGGCACTTGTTTTCCCTTCCAATGCAATACCTCTGGGTGGAAAGCTCTACCCGTTAGCTTGCAACACATGGAAACCCACTCAAAGAGCTGTCGTCTTTTTTCCTAAGTCTCTAAAATAAACTTTTATTTTAGAATACTTGACCAGGTGTTTATGTTAAATTTCAGGACTTCTATTTATGCAACAAAGGACTGTTTTTTTTCCCCCGAGCCTCTTTGAAGGAAGGAGGCACAGGCAGGCTACTCCTTCGTGTGGGAGGGCAGAGTGGCAGGAGAGCAATGCAGCAATGGGTTTGGAGAGTAGTTTTTAAAATTCCATACTCAGTAACTGTACTTAGAGGGATTTACTTGAAACAGGATGTCATAAATCAGACCAAAGGCTATATGCAAAGATATGCATCTCAGCACTATTTATAATAGGGGGCAAAAAAGCTGCAAACAACCTAAATCTCTAAGAACCAGCATGCATGCACAATTCCCAGAGACTGGCACATAGATATAAGTGGTAGATATAAGTGCTTATATCCACCATTCATATCAAGAAGTGGGAGGTATAACATTTTTATTGAGAATAAAGAAAGTGTGGTCCACCTATATGATGATTGTTTTGAAGATTGTTTCCCCCTGTACTGGCAGTGTTGCATGCTTATAAATAGCTAGGTAAAAGGAAAACTTAAAAAATTTAGCCTTTCAGTGGAGACTTTATATTCACCTGTATTTTCAGAAAATCTCTGTCAACTTTTTCCCACTACCCCAGCTTCTGCATTTGACAACTGCTCAAAAGGCACATGCCACCCACCAGATCTTTTCTCTCCATCCTAACCGCTGCAGGCTCCATTAGCCTCCCCACCAAGAGGCAGGTGACTGTCATTCTGTAATTCAATCAGAGTTTTCAAGCATCTCTTATGTTCTAAGCCCCGGCTAAGATGTCTCAGGAGGGAATGTCCAAAGCCCGGGGCTGGAAGCCCATCCCGTCTAAAGAGCTTTCCCCACGAGGGGCCAGAAGGGTTTGCTGGGTGAGTCCAGCCTTGCCCCAAGGCCATCAATCAAGCTGACACTGAAGCCTGTGATGGATGGGTTCTCAAATGCTGGTTTCTTCCTCTGGGAAGGACCAACAGGCAAGAATCTGAAATAGCAAGCTATAATTCCTTCAAGAAGAAATATATCCGAGGAAGGGAAAACATAATGCAATAGGCTTTTGGAAAGCTAGAGATTGGCTGGGACCCCTCCCCTTCATAGGTTTTTCACTTCTACACACGTGCACGCACAGGAATACATATACTCACACGCAGACGCATTCACTCACATGCCAAGCACGCACACACACAAACACACACAAGCATGCACTGAACTCACACTCACACCAAGCACAGGCATGCACAAGCACACACACACTGTTTCCCTTTTCTCTACTAATGCCCTTCTCCAATTAAGGCTGTAATTCAATCTTTAAGGTCTGCTTAACAAAAAGAACAAGAAGCTCACTTTTACAGTATGTAATATGAAAACTCCAAGTGGAACCCGAGGCCCCTGGGACACAAGCTTCCCAGCTCGGATTCTCAGGACAGAGAAATAGACTTGGTAGATTCAGAGACCAATAACAGCAGGAAGAGACTCTAGGGACCATCCACCCACAAATGAGGGAATAAAGTTTCAAAGTGATGGTGTCCCCAAGATGCTGCCTACACAGAGAGTCCCCATTTCCTTCCCACCTCTGGTTCCAAGCATCACCCCCCAAATTCTCTCCTTTTTCCCTCTCTCCCACTTACTCATGATTAGTTTTAAATAATGCAGACAGAAACAACCCCCCCTAAAATAGAAGTGTTTACGGGTCTACACTTGGACCCTTGGCAAGTAAATACTAGCAGCTTTGGGTAGGAAGAGAAGAAGAAAAAAAATAAAGAAAAAAAGAAGCCCACATTCCTTTTGATTCAGATCATTTCCATCTCAGTAGGAAGCATGTGTTCATCCAGATACCAGTGGGCTGGCTCCTTTGTTTAAACAAAAGCCTTTCCTGAAAGCTACAGGGAACCAGAGAAATTCTTAGCGAGAATTTTCTCCTAGTTGAAGTGGGAGGTGCCCTAGTGGGCCTGCCTTTCTCTGGTTTGACAAATCTGGAAATGTAGCTAGGAGGGAAGACTGTGTGAATGTATGTCTGTTTTACATGCAGCTTGATGTAACTGGCCATTTCTTCTACACCTAATGTTATTTTAAATATATATCATCCAGGTAGGGCAGTGCAATGGTGGCTCAGTGGTAGAATTCTCGCCTGCCATACCGGAGACTCGGGTTCGATTCCTGGAGCCTGCCCATGCCAAAAAATATATATATTATATCATCCAGGTAGAAGAGAATGCATGGGAACAAATGTGGAATGTGGAACTTACAAGATAGCTGAGGGTGCCAGACACAGCCCTTGGAGCCAGTTTGCTGAACACTTTTCGAGAATCAACCAAGGGAATATCTTTGACAGTCTGTTTTCACTTCCAAAAGAAAATACCCAAAGAAAACCCCAGTCAGCATCACATTTAAGAATAAATATAAGGCACCCAGCATGAACCTGATACACAGAAAGTCATATACACATGCCCCCTTGCTCCAGCATTCAATTGAGCCCAGATCCCCACATTTCAAAGACAGCCAAAACTCCTACACAATCAGAGGACATGGGCACTCCTGAGACATATGACAGGCCTGTTTGTTAAGCACCTGCTATGGGCAAAGGACCATGTTAGTCAACATCCTAAATGTCACATTTAACCCTGAGCAATGAGGACGGACCCACTTTACCACACTGATGAGGAAGCTGAAAATGCCAGAAAGGTTGCATTATTTGGCCAAGGTCATTCAATGAGTAAGTAGCAGAGCTGGGATTGGACCCACCTTGATCCACAACACATGTTCTCCCTGTTCCGTGCCTGTGCCTCACAAGGAGAAGCTTTAGAAAGCCTATCAGAGAGATCTTCTTCAAAGATCCTTTTGGACGTATCTTCCACCCAAGGCAGAAATGCCCCCAGCAGATGGTCATTCCCCCTTTGCTTAAATAGAGTGATGATGGACTCACAGCCACCACTCCCACTCCAAGACTGAGCTGGGCTCCATGGTTAAAAGTTCTGTCTTTATATTGGGCTGAAAGCTGCCTCCACATAATTTGATCCATTGGTCCTAGGTCTGCTTGATTCTGTAACAGGTTTTACAGATGTAAGGAAAAGGACGATGACAACAATGATATTTGGGTTCTAAGATTTGGGTTCTAAATCTTCTTTACACAGAGGAGTCATTTATGGAAGGGTGTCCTTTCAAACCTAAGACACCATCAAATACATACCACATATATTTGGATGTGAACCAAAATAGAGTACTTAAGCACATTTTGCTATCTGAATGATGAACCATCATGAAATGATTAAATCGGGTTTTCAAAGAATACTCCATATCATGAGAAAATATCCACCACTTACTGTTAATGAGGAAATTATAAAAGAAAATTATAATCACAATTTTGTTAAAGAAAGAAAACAAATACCTGTATGCATGTAAAAATGGCAGAAGGAAATGCAAAAATTGTTAACAGTGGTTACCATAGATTGACATGGTCAAGGGTTTTAAAAATTGTATTCGTTTTATATTTCTGCATTAATTTGAAAGTTTACAAAGGTTTTCATAAGAAGTATCTTCTGGACTACATCCATCCAATCCAGGACTACCTATGAGGACATCCCACAGAAAGGTTATATAGGAACTTATACATATTAACACATTTAACTCTCACCACAACCCTTTGAGTTAGGTGCTATCATTGTCATCATTTTACAGAGGAGTAAACTAAAGACAGAATGGTTAAGTCACTTATCCAAGGTCTTACAACCAGGAAGCAACAGAGCCAAGATTTAAATCCAGGCCATCAGGCCCCAGGACCCATGCTCTTGGCCATGACTCAGGGATCTAGTTGCTCTAGACCTGATCTAAGATAGACAAGATTAGGAAGAGCAGAAAAGGAAGCCTGCGCCTGCAGATTTTGAGTGGCTTATTCTTAAAGTTCACTATGGGATTGCTCAGCAAGATAAACCAGGCAGCAATCTTCACTCTTTTAGAGTGTGAAAGATTCAATAGCTTCACTCCAACATCTTCCTGACAGCACACATGGCTTGACCTCCCTACCCTGGCACCTGTCTAATCTTTCGAGAATGCCAATTAGAAACCATCTCCATCTGGCTCTTATAGAAATTAAAATTAATATAACACCACATTCACCAGTTCTTTCCTGAAGGAGGAAACAATTCTGGGCTGTCCTGTTCTGATGTATCCTGGAGCTGCTGGCCCATCCAAGTATTATCCTGCTTGGGTTTCTGCCTCCTGTCAAGTGGCTGCACTCCAAAGTCTGCTGGACACGTGGTGCAAATAACACAAAGTTTTATGGGAGTTAGCCTATGTGGGAAGCAAGCTAAGACTCCATCTCTGGCTCTCTGCCCTTCCACCTAGCTCAGCTATGCCTTCTAAGAGGCAGTTCTAGGCCGGGAAGACTACTGCCATGACAAGACAAGCCACTGGCCCAGCCTGCCTGGTCCTAGTCTATTGATATGGGTTGAATTTGCCCCCCTAAAAGGCATTCTCAAATTCTAATTCCTTGCTCTGTGAATGATTTGGAAATAGAGTCTTTGAAGATGTTATTAGTTAACATGAGGCCAAACTGGAGGGTGGACCCTAATCCAATATGACTGGTGTCCTTATAAGAAGGAAAAAGTTGGACACAGAGAGAGACGCACACATGGGAGTAGACCATATGAAAGAGAGGCAGAGATTGAAGCCCAAGGACTACTGGCAACCCACCAGAAGCTAGGAAGAGATACAGACTTTGGAATGGTTGAGATGGGAAAACGTATATTGCACATATGTTTCCACAATTGTTTTTATAAAGAAACAATGATATTTAAATGCAAAACCTGATCTTCGATGGGATCTAATAATGGAGGAGAAATGGCTCAAAAGGACATTATTGGCGCATACAAAAAATTAGAATATAGGCTGTAAGGTTTTAATCAATGCTAAATTTCTGAAACTTGATGGTAACATAAGTGAATATCCTTGTTCTTGGGAAATATATATGGAGGGATTGTGTGTTCAAGGAGCATGACATATGCAATCTACCCTCAAATGTTCAGAAAGTAGATAGAGAGATTAGATAGATAGATAGATGACAGACAGATAGATAGATAGATAGATGGATAGATAGATAGATAGATAGATAGATAGATAGATAGATAGGATAAATAAATGAATAGAATGACAATTTTAGTGAATCAATCTGGGTATCTGGGTAGGGGGTATGTTGGAGTCATTGTATGGGTTTTGTACTAAATTTGCAACTGTCTTGTAAGGTTTACATTATTTCAAAATAAAAAGTTAAAAAAGAAAAGGAAACAAGGAAGGATTTTTCCCTATAGGCCTCCGAGGGCGCATAGGTCTGTGCACCTTGATTCTGAACTTGTATCCTCCAGAAATGTGAGACAACAGATGTTTGTCATTTAAAGCCACTTAGTGGTGCTTTGTTATGGCAGTCCTAGAAAACTAGTATTTGTATCCTACAGAAACAAACACACAAGTATTTGTATCCTACAGAAATCCTAGGGAACCACAGAAACAGCATGGGTGGGATTTGGTATACTTTCCCTCACCCCCACCCCAACATAAGCCCTGGATTTATCCTACTCCAGCCACACCGTGTTGTCCAGGCCACAAGGCAAGCTGAGAGCAGGGAAGGGAAGGCAAAGCTCTAACTGGGGTTGAGACACAGACCTGCTCAGTGCCCAGGAAAATGACCACGACTTCCTTCCACCTCCTGAAATCTGTCCAGGACCCCCAGTTCCATTCCCTGCCCCTTAAAGCCTGGGAAGCCTTCTGTCCCCTGGGAAGCTGGATGAGCACCCCACTGGTGCTCCACAGGCAGCCAGGGTGGGTCACAGCAAGAGCCTGAAGCAGTCCCCCCCCCCTACGTGGGACATGACTCCCAGGAGAGTAAATATCCCTGGCAACGTGGGACAGGACTCCCAGGATGAGCGGGCCCCGGCATCATGGGATTGAGAAAGTCTTCTTGACCAAAAGGGGGAAGAGAGAAATAGACCCCCTTTTAGTTTATGGTGTGTTGGAGTGGCTGGAGGGAAGTATCTGAAACTGTTGAACTATATTCCAGTAACCTTGATTCTTGAAGGCAATTGTATAACTATATGGCTTTTACAGTGTGACCATGTAATTGTGAAAACCTTGTGTCTGATGCTCCCTTTAACCAAGATATGGATAGATGAGTAAAAAAATAAGAATAAATAAATAATGGAGGGAGGGGTAAGGGGTGAAAAAATGGATAGATGGAAATAGTAGTGGTCAATGAAAGGGAGGAGTAAAGGGTATGGGATGTATGGGATTTTTTCTTTTTTCTTTTTCTGGAGTGATGCAAATGTTCTAAAAATTATCGTGATGGTTAATGCACAACTATGTGATAATATTATGAGCCTCTGATTGTATATTTTGGATGAACTGTATATGTGTAAAGATATCTCAATAAATTTTTATTTTTCATTTTTAAAGAGCCCAAGACAGGCAGAAGGAGCAATTTGCCTGGCACCAAGCAAGGATCTGGATTGATTGATAAGGCAACCCCTGAGCAAGGTAGAACTCAATACTTTACAAGTAGGACGGAGACTGGGGCGTAGGCTTGGCCAGGACATAGAGCACCCTTTCTCAAGTGTCCAGGTTCTCTTCCAGCTTTGACTGCACTGGGAAAGAATGGCACTATCTGGCAGAAGGAAGGGTATGTCACTGTGCAGGAAGCTGGGGTGTGAGTCTCAGCTTGAGTCTCTTATTATCTGTGTCCAGGGACAAGATATTTAATTTCTCTGGGTCACAGTTTCTCCTCTGCAAAGTAGGAGCATAGTAACATTAGTCTCCCATGGTTGTTGTAACAAGTAAAAGTATGGGAAAATAGTTCTGTAAGCCACGAAGAAGTCTCTGAATGGCCCTTATGTGTGTTGTGCAAGCCCACAGGACAAGCTCGAGGTAAAGAAGGCTCACAATACATTGAGTTTCTTTCACTTTGACTTAATCATCTTGAAATTACATGTTAGGGGGTCATGCAGGGTCTGTCCATGTGTATTACATATATTTCAAGCTTATGAAGAGGGAATGTACATGCAGGAGAGTTTGACTTTCAGAACATCCAATAACTGTGCAAAAATCCTCATTGACCAAATGGGAGGCTCAAATGAAAGAACAGATATGAGTGAACTGTGCGGAGTTAAAAACACCATACTCTTGGGTACTGTGCCAGTTTGAATCTGTTGTGTACCCCAGAAAAGCAAAGTTCTTTAATCCTCATTTAGTTCTGCTGGGTGGGATCTTTTTATTGTTTCCATGGAGATGTGGCGCACCCAATTATGGGTGGCAACTTTTGATTACATAGTTTCCGTGGAGATGTGTCTCTACCCATTCAAGGTGAGGTTGCTGACTGGAGCCCTTGAAGAGGAAACTATTTTGGAAAAATCTTTAGAGCCACCAAAGTCAACAGAGTCCATGCAACCAGAGACCTCTGGAGATGCCAAAGGAAAATTCCCCTGGGCAATCTTTATGAAATGAGAAGCCAGCAGAGAAAGCAAGCAGATGTCACCATATACCTTTCTAGCTGAGAAAGAAATTGCAAACGTTATTGACCATCTTGAGCCAAGCCATCTTTACCTGGGTGCCTTAGTTTAGGCATTTTTATAACTTTGCCTTAATTTGAACATTTTCACAGCCTTAGAACTGTAAACTTGCAACTTAATGAATTCCCCTTTTTAAAAACCACTCTGTTTCTGGTATATTGCATTCTGACAGCTTTTACAAATGAAAATGGGTATATAGCTAAAAGAATTGAAAACAGGGGCTCAAACAGATAGTTATACACCAATTGTTCACAGCAGCATAATTCACAATAATCAAAAGATGGAAGCAACCCAAGTGTCCATCAAAAGATGAACATATAAAATGTACTGCATAGACATAATGGAATATCATATAGCTACAAAAAGGAATGAAGCTGTGACAACATGGATGAACCCTGAAAGTATCATGTTGAGTGAAATAAGCTAGATACAAAAGGACAAGTATTGTATGACTCTACTTATATGAAATATCTAGAACAGGCAAATTCATAGAGATTGAAAGTAGATTAGAGGTTACCAGGGATGGAGGGGGTAGGTGGGATGGGGAGTTATTGCTTCATGGGTGAAGCATTGCTGTGTAAAGGGATGAGAGAGCTTTGGTATTGGATGGCGGTGATGGTAGCACAATATTATTAAAGTAATTAACACCACTGAAAAAAATGTACACTTAAAAGTGGTTAAAATGGGAAACTGTATGCTTTACGTATGATACCATGATAAAATGAAACACTGTTAAAAATAAAAAGTACTGTGCATAGTAGTAAACTCTGAGCTCTTTGGAATTGTAGGTTTACATATGTTTAAGATACCTACCATTGGACAAAAAAGTCAGGCACACCATCCCACCCTCTGCTAGGCCTGGAGCATCCTTGGAAGGTGCAAATACAATGGTGGGTACCTCTTCAGGCTCTAAGGAATCTTTAGCAAGCCCCAGGACACCAGACTGGGCCTTGGGACACCGTGGCCACCGAGCATGTGAAGGGACGACTCAATTTGGCCAAAGAGAAAAAAAGACCCGCGTCCCTGGTGGAATGCTGCTGATCTTTCCCTTTTCCAATGGCATCAAGGCACCAGAGCATGGAGACATGACGGCATGCCATGCCTCATCAACTCCAGCCATGTTCAAAGCCTTAGGATAGAGACTTCTCCCAGGCACCACAGCAGACGGGAAAACCCAGGTGGCAACAAGAGAAGTTGCCTTCTTTATGCGTCAACTGCGTTTTAATTCTGCATGCCCTTTGCTTCCCAGTGTTCAGGAAGAAAAGAAAACATCAACCTGCTTTCAGGCTCATTTTCAGTCTCTTAGTTAGTCTGCAGTTGTTTCCATGACTCTTGACCCCACGCTGAACTTCCCTTGTTGCTGTCCTATTGCCTCTTTCTGGCAAAATGTGACTTACTCACCCCAGAGTGAAACCAGTCACTACGTGGGGTGGAAACTAGGTGGGGGAGGGGAGTGGCGTGGGAGCTGGGGAGGAAGTGGGGAGGGTGGGTAAGCCGAGGGCGGGGGAAGTGCGGCCAGTAGTGGAAACGCAAACTTGTTATGTTGTCATTTTCCCATCGCTTCTGATTTCAGGCCCCCGGGATGGCTGCGCTGGCTGTTCCTTTCCACTGCCTTTTACACCCAGCACGTTAAAGACCGCCTCTAGTTAAAAAATAATAATAATGAAAGTTTCCAGTTTTTAAATCATGAAGCCTGAGGAAATCCAGCAGATAGTTTTGCTGTCCAGCTTCCTTCACAAAAGCCCAAAACACCTTCTCAAAGGGAATCCCCAGGAGTCCCTTGCAAGGGTTGGGAAGGGAGGATTGCTTTGGGATAATGTGTTCTTCTCGCACTCAGTTTCAGGCTTCCTTTTCTCAGGGCCACAGCCCGGCTGCAAAACCAAAACAGTTCCCTCTGGCCCTCCATCAGGAAGAGGGGAATTTGTAGATTACATGGTAATTCTAAAAATAGCATCCACTAGGAATGGTAAGATGCATAGCTTCCCGCCTGCTTTTTCTCTGACTTGATTAAAAGTGCACCATGCTGTACATGCATCTGCTTGATCACTTGAAAAGGGGGAATAAATATCTTAATTGGTACCAAAGTCCCTGAACATGGGTCACTAGGTGGCTAGAAACCCAAACCAAACCCTAAGAGCATAAGCTCATATATCTGCAAAGCTGTGTGCCCAGGTCTCTCACAAATGAAACTTGGAGGAAATACCTCAGGAGAAATCTGGTGGAGTGGGGGTCCATCAGCCTCATGAAACGCAGACAACGAGGGGTATCAGCTCAACAGGTGTGAGATGTCCCCCAGTGGCAAGGGTCCACCTCCCAGACACCCATCTCCACTGCTCTTGCAGAGAAGTGACTCAGTGGGTTTCAGGGAGGCGCTGGGTTCCCTGCTTCACACAGCATCTGCAGTGACCAAGGGGGCTCTGTGACCCTAACACAAGACACTGGCTGCCCTCCTGAGCTTGTACTATCAGCCAGAACATCTGCCAGCTTGTTGTTGCTTCAAGAATTGCCAACTGCCTCTTTACTGCAGAGACTAAAAGAGGAGTTCAAAGGCTGAGGGGGTGAGCTCCAAGATTCCCTCAGGCAGGAAGGTTTGAGTTTCCTGCTGGACAAGAACCAGGAGCTGACCAGGTACTGCTGATGTTAGAGCTTAGCCACAAAGTGAGTTCAGGTGGTGCCCTGGGCCTCTGGGCACAGTCCAGCTACGAGCTGGCTTAGAAACAGCTCTTTGCCTTGGGCTGTCTAGAAGAAACAGATGAGGGCATAACACAACACTGTGTGATGAAATCAGCTAAGCAGGTTGATGAAGACCACCTACCTTTCTTCAAAGAATAGAAGAAAAATAGAACACATAACATGTAAAAAGGTAAGTATTATTTTGTGAAACACTTAAGCTTTTTATATTCATATATTAAATATTATAAAGAGAAATATGTGGAAAATATGCATTATTATACAAATATGCTATTATACATGCATTATATATACACATGAATGTATATACTGGTGCAGCAAACTGTATTTTCAAAAAGCAATTGCAACCTTTCTGGTCTCATATATCCTTCCAGAGCCTTGCTTTTTATTGATGAAGGGTTAGAATCTAGCCCCCTCCCCTTGAATCTGGGTGGGGCTTTGTGACTGGTTGAAGGAAAAGAAAAGTGCAATGGAAGTGATGCTATAGGATTTCTGAGGTTAAGTCCTAAAAGGCGATGCAGCTTCCACCTGGCTCTGTCACTTGCAGGGCTCACTTTGGGGACCTAGCCACCATGCTGTGAGATAGCCCAAGCCGCATGTGGATGTTTCCACGGACAGCCCAGCAGACGTCTAAGGTAAGAGCTTGTGTCAAGCACCAGACCAATGAGTGAGTGAGTTTCCAGATCTCTGCCCTCTGGAGAACCACCCCGATGGTGGATGTGGAACAGAGATGAGCTGTCTCCACCAAGCTGCCCAAATTACAGATCTAAGAGCTAGATATATGATTGCAACAGTTTTAAGCTACGAAATTTTGGGGTGGTTCATTATGCAGCCATAGAGAAGCCAATCAACTGGGTTGCAATGCTAAGTATATTTCTTATTGAGGCTCATTTCAAAAAGTTTGGGAAACACTGAACTGGACCTTCATGGATGAGCACAGATTAAATCTATTCATTCATTCAGTCATTTACAAATATTAACTGAGCCTGTTACTGTTATTCATTATTATTTATTCAGTCAGTCTTCCCAGCAACCCTAAAAAGCCCTACCTCCTTACCATTACTATTTGACAAAGAAGAGTGCAAGTGAATCCCCTCAATCCTAAAGTATAGGTGAATTCTCAGGCCTGCTCAGGACAACAGCAAGGCAAGGGGAAAGGGACAAGCTGAGTTGACATTTTTATGGGGAGATGCAACAGAGCCGGGCTTTTTCCTAGAGTCATTTTTCCATAAAGACAAGCTTTTGAGGAACTCATATAACTTGAGTTTAGAATGGACTGTAAAAAAAAAAAACAAAAAAAAACCATGTAACTCAAACCCTCCTTTTACAGATGAGAAATTGGATGTGACTTGCCCAAATTCACCAGGACTAATATGTCACTGAGTTGGGACCGAAATCCATATACCCCGATTGGTGGTTGAGCTCACTTTCTATCACACCATACTTTCCCAGCACAAACCAAAAGAATTTTCTTCTAAAAAGAACAGCAACCATAGTAAGGGGTTTGGGCCATCAGGAATAGACACGGGAAAGGGATCTGCCACGCTGTTCGCCATGCTCTCTTTGTTCCTATTATGGAGATCCCATAGAGATCCACAAATTGTGTACAGTGGGGAGGATAACAGCAATGAAAGGAAATCAAAGAAGCTCCTGGAGCCCACTCTACTGCCTGAAAAGTGCGGCAGCATGGTGGGGGAAGGAAGGCTCCTTTGCCCCCGAGTCAGGTAGCCCCAGCACAGCCCAGACCCTCTTTACACCTCCAGGCCATGCAGTCCAGGGGAGTTTGTGAGTCCTGGGAGGGGTTGAACCCCCCTCTCCACCTCCGCCACCTCCCCTGTTCCGATACCAGACTGCACCATCGCCTCCTTCTTCTCCCTGTTCTACAGAATCATTCTTCCCCTCGGGATACCCACCCCCGAGGCTTCTCAAGTTTCACACTTTCCCAGTAACATTTATTGCAGCCTTTCTACATTCCAGTTATCGTGCTAAAACTTTGTAAGTGCTTCATCTCATTTAATACTCACAACTGTACTTATACTTGAGGAAACTGAGGCAGAAAGAAAGAGGTTGATATTTTTTGCCTGAGGTCACACAGCTAATAGGTGATTGGGTTAGGACTGAGTCAGAGCCGTTTGATTTTGCATCGCTTGTTTTGAATCGCTCTGTACACTCTGAAGAAAAGCAAGTTTGAGAAATGAAACGGAAGTCTTGGGTGCCTGGGAGCAAGGGAGGAGGTGCCAATGAGGGTAGCGACCGCCCACTCTGCCAGGCTCCATGCTGGGTACTGTAGCGCCACGCTGTCTAATCTTTATCAGTCTAGCAATGTAAAGGTTACCATTATCCATTTTGCAGATGAGGAAACCGAGGCTCAGAAATGGTAAGCAATTGTTCCAAAGCCGGAATTCAAACCCAAAAGCCTTGTTCTTTCCACTCTGCCACACATTCTCTCACCATCCATGGAGAGGACAGCTGTACCCTACCCTATCTTACCCTACCTAAACAACTTTCATTTTCTCCAGGCCCTTTCTTTAAAGTCACATGACCCTGGCCCCTCTCCTGCCTTCTTTTAGGCTGCCACTACCAGGCCTTCCATCTGACACCTGGGGAAGTGATACAGCCAGGCCCACCTCCAGCCTTACTCAGTCAGAATCCTATGTTCAACCAGTCATCCCTTCAGGTAACTGCTATCTTCTCCAGTGAGGCTGTCTCAGTTTGCCAGTGCTGCTAGGACAAATACCACACAACGAGGTGGCTTAGCCAGTTTCAGAATCCAGAATTTCAAAATGAAGGCATCAGCAAGGCCATGCTTTCTCCCCAAAGTCTGTAGCAGGCGGATGCTGGCCCGCTGCAATCCTTGGGGTTCCTTGGCTTGCATCTCTGCTTCTGTCACATGACAATCTCTCTCTCTTTGTGCTCTTCCAGTTTCCACTGATTTCTGGTTTTTGGCTCCTTTCTATATGAGGCCCCCAGGAACAAGGACTTTTGAAGATCTTATTCACAAATGAGTCCACAAACCGACTCACCTTAACATATTTAAAGATGCTATTTACAAAGGGTTTCACACCCACAGCAATGTGGATTAAGATGAAAAACATGTCCTTCACTGGTGCACATAATTCAATCTACCACAAGACCCAAATGTCCTTTTGGACAGAGTGTTTGGTGGTCCTTTCTGCATCCATTCTCTTCCCTGTAACACCCTCCTCTAAGTAGCATTATGTGACTTGTATTTTAAGCGCAAAGCTTTTCACTAATGATGAGTAAAATCCCAAAGCCATAATCTAGATCCTCAATAAAAATGTTAATAACCATCTACATCTTGTTCCCAGGTCACCACCAAGTGTGCAGTGTCGCCAGCTAAGAACCTCTAATTAAACTCTTTCCCCAAAGTCCCTCCTCTCTTTTCCCTGGCTTCAAAACCCAAAGCTTGGCAGTAACAGTTTATTGTTCAGAGTCTGGCACTTCTAATGGCATATTTCATGAACAAAGCAACTCTCTCCACCCTAAATATTCCCAAGCACTAATTTGAAGGCCATTTCCCCCAGCAGCATCCTTGCCTCTCAATATAGCTTGAGGAGGAGCGGTGCCTTCACTCCCCAATGCCCTGGTCTCAGGCTGGTCTTCCAACATGCCAGATGGCCTCCAAGCAGCCAAATGCCAGAGCAATCAGCTACAGGTGCAACTGCAGCTATCAACCAGGAAACATCACATTCAATGGCCCGATTCCATCCTGGTTAACTGGCATTCCTTTAGAGAAAGCTCTTAGGAAGAAGACAGGAGAGGGAGATGAGGCGTTATTCCTGTTTCCATGCCAACCAACACTGACACTTCTACTAAAGTGAAATTCGAGGGAAGGTGGGGATCAAAAATTAGCATAACCCTGTCCAGGTCTTCACCTTCCTCTCACCAGAAGGACATACTCCTCAATGGTTTCCCTATGGCCCCACGCTTGTCAAGTCTTGTGCACACCTCATCAAGCCCCTGTGGTTGACACAGAGGACCCCACGGCCTGAACCCCTTGGGGTCCTCTCCTCCCATCTCAATCAGACTCCAGTGCATCTTCCCACCCCAGACCCTGACCGCGTGTCCCACCCAAGCTGGGTCTCCAAAAAAAACAAAGCTGCCACTTGCCCCAAACCCACCTCCTCTCCTGTCCTTATGGTCATAATGGGCTCCCTGTAGAGTATCACTGGTCATATATGCGGAGTAATTAGAAACAGTGAAGTCCTATAACTCCCCAAGCATGGTCCACGTCATGAACATGTTGATGATCCAGTTAGCCACGGTCCAGTTAGCACAGGGCTTCTCAACAGTAGCATGACTGACACTTGGGGCCAGATACTTCTCTGTAGTGTGGAGTTATCTTGTACATTGTAGGATGTTTAGCGGTATCCCTGGCCTCTCCCCACAGGTAGGAATTCCCACCCCAAGACCTCTAGAACTGGCCAAAGACCCACTGAGGGGCAAAATCCTCCCCTCCCCTGTTTGAGAGTGGTGGAGAAGTAGCTCAGAGGGCTTCGCAGTGGAAAGTTTCCCAGGGGCTTTTCTGTGCATTGTCTACTCTAATCCATACAACCTGCCTTCCTCCTGCTCCCTTTCTTCCATGCATTTCTACTGTCTTTACCCAGGACACCCTTGAGTACCTCTCCACTCCTCCCCAGCCTGCGAGGGCGTCCACGAAGGCCTTGGGAGTCCCTGCAGCCCACCCAGCATTACTGGCTCCAATCTCTAAAGGCACTTATCTGCAGACCATTCATTCAGTAAACATTTTCTGGGCTTTTTTTATATGACCCTTGAATATCAAGAGGAAGCAAGCTCAGGCTTGAGACCTGCCAAGTCTGGTGAGCATCAGAGTCACAGACAGAGCATTTTACATCATAGTGGGAGCCAGGGCAGAGTATAGGGGAACACAGAAGTCAAGGGCCCAACTCCTGGGTTAGGAAGAGAAGAGGAAGGAGAAGCTGTCTTAGTTCCCAAGAACTGCCTTGACAAAGCACCACAAACTGGTGGCTTAAAACCATCGAAGTATATTCTCTCACAGTTCTAGGGGCTCAGGCCATGCTCCTGCTGGTCTCTAAGAAAGAACCTGCTCAGTGCCTTCCTCCTGGCTTCTGGTGGTGATTTTCCAGCAGTCCATGGCATTCTCTGCCTCAGTCATCACGTGGTGTCCCCCAACCTTTCTGTCTGTGTCCAGATTTCTTCTTTTCATAAGGACCCCTGTCATATTGTATTAGGGCCATGTTACACGAGTATGATCTCACTTTAACTCACCTAATTCTACTAGTAAGGATCCTATTTCCAAATAAGGTCACATTCTAAGGTACCAGGAGTTAAGATTCAACATATCTTTCGGGGGCACAATTTAACCCATAACAGATGATCCAGCCCAATCTTAGAAGACCTGTAGGAGTCAACCAGGCACGTGGAGGAGAGGGAAGGAGAGGATGGCAGGAAGCATAGTGGGTTCTGGGCATGGTGGGCTGGAGGCCAGAGCACAGAAGAACCAAAAACAAATGGCAAGGCAAAATTGGAGAAGCTGGAGGCCTGGAGCATTTGCCACACACTTAGAAGGCATCTGATTGACTGAGATAGGCCCCTGGTGGCGTGGAGGGCACAGAGCTGACTCACACATCTTGCCATCTCCGTTTCCTACTTGGGAGGAGAAGCTGATGAAGAAAACAAGCCACGGAGCTCAAACACAGAAGAGGTGAGAACCCTTGAAGAAGATGCCTTTGATCTGTAAGATGATGATTGTGATAGGGGAGCTATAAACCCCTGCTTGCATCACAACGAACTTACTGTGTGATGCCTTCTCATAGCTATTCCTTCTGCCTGGAAGGCTGTTTCCCTCCAGTGCCAGTTTGAATCTGTTGTATACCCCAGTTCTTTAATCCTCATTCAATATAGCTGGGTGGAATCTTTTTTTATTGTTTCCCTGGAAATGTGACCCACCAAATTGTGGGTGGTAACTTTTGATTAGATGGTTTCCCTGGAAATGTGTCTCCACCTATTCAAGGTGGGGCTGCTTACTGGAGTCCGTTAAACAGGAACTATTTTGAAAAACCTTTAGAGTCATCAGAACTGAAACTGGAGCCAAAAGATACGACAGCGCCCCAGGAAATCACTGAAGATTCCTGGAGAGAAAGCTAGCAGACGTCACCATGTGCCTTTCCAACACGGAGAGAAACCCTGATCATCGGCCTTCTTGAACCAAGGTATCTTTCCCTGGAAGCCTTAATTTGGACATTTTCATAACCTTGCCTTAATTTGGACATTTTCACAGCCTTAGAGCTGTAAACTTGCAGCTTAATAAATTCTCCTTGTTAGAAGACATTCTGTTTGAGGTACATCGCATTCCAGCAGCTTGCAAACTAACACCCCACCCCCACCCGCCCAACTCTAGAGTCTTCACCGAACTAACTTCCTACTCATTCTCTCCTCTCAAATAAGACTTACCGCTGCCAAACACTAGTGTACGCCCTAAACGTGCCTTCCCCTCTGACTACCACTGTCAATGAAATAATCCGCTGTGTGTTTCCCACACTAGACTGCAAGCCCCACAGGAACAGAGCCCAGTCTTGGGAAGGCTGCTACTAAGGGGGTCTGCCCCAGTATGGCCATGCTAAGTTCTTGAGATGCTTCTGTACTGGTTGGTAACCAGCCACGGCACCAGACCCACCATATATCTTCCGCAGGATCTAAGCATAATCCAAACTATGCAATGACTTTCATTAAGAAGTCACAAAAAAGTACTTTCAGTGGGCAAAGTGCAATCCCTATGTAACTGGCTTGCCTGGGATTCTGTACTCTTGGTGTCTAACCAAGACTTGGAAAAGTTGGGATTTCTTTCTTTCTTAAAACCTAATATTATAAATGCAGAAACGAGGGTAGGGAGGAATGGTGGACAGAGGGGATTTAAACATGCATTCAGTTTTGCATGTGTAATTAGAAAAGAACTTTAATGAACACTTTTTTTGTCCATGCGTAGACTACATCCAGAAGGAGATACACGATTCAGGGAGTAGTGGCGGCTCCAAGGAGGGATGTGAGGTGACCAGGGGAAGGGGTAGGAGGGGGATTAACATTTGTACCTTTGGATTTTGAACCACATGAATAAATTAAATTAAAAAAAAAAACACCCAAATAGAACACGCTTTAAAAAATTAAACTTTGGAAAGCATGTAATTAAAATTAAATTTTAAAATAGAGATAAGATGTGGACATTCTTTTTTAAAAATCTAACACTATGGTAGGAAATAAAATGAAAATAAGTTTTCCCTCCTCAACCCCTATTCACTCCGCAAATGAATTGATGTTGAACAGTTTCTTGTATATTCTTCTAGAATATCTGTTCTCTGAAAATGATTTACTCAAATGGGATCATGATGTACATTCTATTTCGCATCTTAATTTCCCACCCACAAATATATCTTGGAGATCTTTCCATATCAGCATAGGCAAATCTAACTCATGGTTTTGCAGGCTGCATGCTATTACATTGCATTCATCTGATATAATTCACTTAACCCACTCCCCTATACCTAGACTCTTAAGTTGCTTCCAGTTATTCAATATCATAAACAATGCTGCAATAAACAGTTGTTAATAGAGCTAAATAAATTCCCAGAAGTGGAACTGTTAAGGGTGAAGAATAGGTGTGATTTTAACATTGATAGCTGTTGCTGAATTGCTGGCAGGTACTTAATCATCCTGTGGCTTTATTTTCTCGATCTGTGAAACAGGAAAATATCGATGGGCTATCATGCTACTCCAGTAAAAGGCTTGGCTAGCCTGAGAAATACAAAGCAGAATAATTGCATGTGACATTCGGTCAAAGGCATTGTGTTCTTGCAAAGCTCCAACCCAGAGCTCTGTCTGGGAGCAGCTCACACTAGTGACACCAGGTGGGTCAGCCAGCCAGGCTGCATCAGCCACAGCGGGCTTAGGGGAGCAAAAGCTCCCGGTGACCTGTAACCAAGGGTCAGGCCTGGGATATCCTGAATAAACCTTGTGGGTTTCTCCTAAAATTGATTTTGGAGAAAAAAAGAGTGCTGTCATGAGTAGAGTATGAGCAAAAGGGGAAGGTTGACCCAAAGGCAGTGGGTCTTGGTGAAGCAGTAATGGAAAGTTTAAAACTGTCAGCCTTAAAGCCAAGCATTGTTGCTGGATTTCTGCTGCTTTTGTGTTCTTCCAGCTCCATGACTGCGTTCCCAGGATGGTATGCCAAGCCTCACCGAAAATTTGTCTTTGAAAACTTCCTTCCTCTGATCATGGAAAATGTAGGAACTGGGCTTTAAGAGGACCCTCTCCCCTCGAAAATCCCTTTGCCCTCTTGCCCCCTGCCAATGCAGGTACGTCCAACAGAATTTTCTGCAGTGATGGAAATGCTTTATCTGAGCCCTATCCAAAATGGTAGCCACTTTGCCACACATGGCAAACATTTGAAAGGTGGGCAGTACAACGAAGGAACAGAATTTCTAGTTTTAATGAATTTAAATGTAAACAGTCATACGTGACAGGAGACTAGTGCACTAGACAGAGCCAAACCAGTGGTTTTTAAAGTACAGGTGCCATTTAGTCCAAATCTCTCTCAATCAGCCCATAAAAAAAAAAACACAAAACTACCACATAACAGACGGATGTGTATTATATAGGTATAGCAATGAATATAGTATGCGCCAAAAATGTGATCATTACCTTTGAAGGTAACTGCCAATGTCCAGTTGGTACCTTGCTATACCCCAGGTGAGAACATATTACTAGTGCACTTGAGCCCATGGAAGAAAAAAGTTTCCATCATCTTTCCTTCAATAAAGATTAAGTTTTCAGTGTAGAAGGCACTGGGGTTAGAGGTAAATAAGATGAAGCGCTAGGGATTGGGAAGAAGAAGGAAAATAATATATATATGTATAGGTATGTGTACATGTTTATGTATTGTGTCAGTTTGAAAGTATTATGTACCCCAGAAAAACCATGTATTGATTCAGATCCAATCTTGTGGGAGCAGCTGTTTTCTTTAATCCTATTTCAATATTGTGAGCTGGGAACTTTTGATTAAATTATCTACATGGAAATGTGACACCCCAATTGTGGCCGTGAACTTTTGATTAGATGGAGATGTGACTCCACCCATTTCAGGTGGGTCTTGATTAGTTTATTGAAATCCTTTAAAAGAAGAAACATTTTGGAGAAAATCCGAAATGACAGAGCTGATTGAAATTTCAGAGCAGAGCTGACACAGATATGGACATGTGGAGAGCAGAGACACAGATGTCTGGAGATGTATGGAGCCCAGCAGACGTCGCCATGAGATGTTAAGTAAGCCAGAACCTGGAGAGAGCCAGGGAAGCCAAGGGGTGAAAGCCAGCTCTGGAAAAGCAAAATGAGGAACCCCCACAGGAACAGAGGCTGAAAGCAACGGCGTCCAGGAGCAAGGGACCAGCAGATGCCACCCCGTGACTTCCCAACTGACAGAGGTGTTCCTGACACATCAGCCTTCCTTGAATTAAGGTATCTTTCCCTGGATGCCTTGGTTTGGACACATTCATAGATTAGAACTGTAAACTTGTAACTTATTAAATTCCCTTTTTAAAAGCCATTCCAGGGCGGCTGCCGTGGCTCAGCAGGCAGAGCTCCGACCTGCCATGCTGGAGGTCTGGAGTTCAATCCCTGGTGCCTCTTGCCCATATGCAAATTAAAAAAAAAAAAAAAAAAGCCATTCCAGTTCCAGTGTATCACATTCTGGCAGCTAGAACTAGAACATGTATACAAATTGCGTATCAAACATTCTGTAGTTGCTTTGCTATATGTCATTTCATTTATTCAGCTTAGCGGAGGAGACATGTCAGTGCATAATGACAATATGACGTAATTAATAGGTTACCACACCAAATACAAAGAGCTCAGGGAGCTGCTAAGAACATGCAGTTGGTTCCTCTCCAAAGCCCTGTTTGATGGATTAACACTGTGGACACGGCATCAGGCATCACCAAGGCCCACAGCTGGAACTGGTTTGTTAAAACCTGTGTACACAGCACTTACCCAGGAACAAGTGAAAGTGCATGTGAATTTCAACCCGGAAGGTAAGAGGGAAACAAAAATGTTGAGGAGCTATGGGTGTAGTTCTCTTTACAAAGAAAATCACTTGCAACCACTCATAGACTTGTAGGACATCTTGTAACCACCCAGTAGTTTCTAAGTCTCATAAAAAATTCAGTGCCATGCATGAAGATAAAAACCACGCCTTCTAAAAATAAATAGGAAAAAATATATATTTAAATTAAAAAATATGAATGACTTGTCTTTCAACTAATAATATTAATATTTATACAAATGAGCATTTATGAACCTGGCCTTTATATCACCTATACATTTCTAACCTTCATCACCCACCACCCTGCAAAGCGGGTTCTGTTGTCACCATTTTACAGATAAGAAGACTGAGGCTCGGGGGTCAGTACTGACCTAGGATTCTAACCCAGAACTCTGGAAGTCTGAAACCCATGCCCTCCCCGCTGTATTAGATGGCCTCACTCTTTATCGATGTGGGGGTGGGCTCCCAGCATTTTGGTGGGTCTTGTGCAGTGGCAAGCCTCCAACAACACACGGGGACAGGAAAACCCTGTGAACCATAGAATCTGTGTCGGAGCTGGTGCCAACATAAAGGTATTAGCTGGTAGCATTTGGAGAAGAGAAATACTAGCCCAGATGCAATGTTTTAATTTTTTATAATTAATGTTTATGGAGGTAATACACACGCAGATTAATATCCCATGAGTAGACATATTTTATGTCAGTGAATGAGAACAGAATCACAGAAATGGAGAACAGTTTGTGCTCTTGACCTACAGAGACATTTCGACATCGCGCCCGCACTCTGAGTGCCTGAGGATTAACTGTTACAGAAGTTCTAGGTAGAAGATTTGGGATATAGAACCCAAATTTTTCTGGACGCTACCTCTTGTCAAACACCACAATAGATCCTCCCAACCCCTCTCTGCAATCGACAGCAGGCATAGAGTATATCTGTTTGTCTGTCTACCTGTACCTCTCAAACAAATGCAAGAACATTCCTCCAGTGCCTGCCCTCTAATCAACATGAGAAAACGATGCTTGCATTTCAGAAGTTTCCTTCACATGTAGGGAAGCTGAGCTGAGAATGCTAGCTGTCCTTTGCTCTGGGCTAGGCACCTTGCATGCATTCTCTCCTTTTATCTTCTCAAGAACTGTAGATGTTAGATCATATTACCCCCACTGGATAGATGTGGAAACACAAGCTACTGAGCTATTAAACTTCCCAGGGTCAGCCTAGAGTACAGAGCTTCTCCACCTGGTTTTCCACTGGGGGGAGGTAGTCTTGAAAACACACCAATGCCTGTGCCCACAGAGACTCTTATACTCTTTCCCTAAGATGCAGTCTGGGCATCCAGAGTTGCTGGATGATTCCAATGTGCACCAAGATGGACAATACTACATTAAAGCAAGTAAGGAGCAGAGGTAGGACTTGAACCCAGGTCCCCCTGAGTCCGGAAACTGTAAGCTTAACTGCTTACCAAATACTGCCCTCCATGCAGATATTAAGCACATTAAATGCTAGTGACCGCTGTTGATAACTGTCATGGAAAATCGATGATAGAGCTAATCTGCCATTCTAGGCTGCCCAGATCTTTCATGAAACCCCTTCAAATTAAGGATTAGCATAAGGTCCTTGTGAAACATCCCATCTGTAATCAGTCAACCTTCTGCTCTCTGCCCCTCACTTCTAGAAAACCAAGAGCTCAGACTTCCTTCCTTCCATTCCAGGACTGGCTTGGTCTCCTGGCAGCAATTTTGCTAACACATGTTTTCAGAAATCAAAACCAGATATGTTTCCCATTAAATCAGAGAACAGCTTTCAATGTAAACAGTACTTCGGTTATTACCCAAACATCCGTAATCCACTTTAAGAAACCTAGAGTCCCTTAAAATGACTTTAAAGGAACTGCTTGTTTTGTTATCTTTTAATGTTTCAGCTTTGCCCAAACTTCCCTCCTCTGGTATCTGTGTCTGTCCTGCTAATGATACATCCTCTACAGCTCTTTTCTTCCCTCCTGTTTGTTCCCACATGAAAGAGGGCAAGCACTGCAATTATCTGGATATTTCCAATGAACAGGGATACAAAGAAAAGGGTTTGGCCTGCCACACTGATAATTTCAACAGCTGACCTAAAAGTAATCAGATCAATGAGAAGAAGCCATTCCACAATCCACATCTGCCAGGCTTGATATAACTGAGTCAGGTTCGACTTCCCCAGCCCTCCTTTAGAGGCTGGAGTAGCTCCCTGCCTTCCATGGCCCTCCACAACGAACACCACAATGTTGTCAGATTCTCCTGGATTACAAGCATGTTTGACATAAGTTCATAGAGCAAGAAGATGAAAGAGGATGCATCTGCAGCCCAGGACCAATGCCATCCATCGCCGAGTCCAAATGGCTTATCCATCAAAGGCCCTGGGCGTGGAGAATTGGCCAAGCCCATGGTGTCATGGAGGCCCACCCGGCTGAGAAGCCAGGAGGCTGATCCCACCTACCATTTCTCCTTTCAACCAGATCTGACCTCAGGAAGGCGACTAACTACTACTTGGGTCCTAAGATTCCTTACGGATTCCGAGACCCCTCCAGCCCTGAACGTCCATGGGAGAAGCACGTGCATCTGCTCTTCTCCCTGCACCTCTCCGACCCACCACCTTGCAGAGCCCTATGCTTGGACCTGACTTGTTCTTGCACTGGTGGACGTTTTGGTGAGAAGCTTCCTGGAAAACAACCGATCTGAGATCACTGCAAATGCCAGATCCCTAAGATGAAATCAGCATGCAAAACTGGTACTTCCTACACATGGGCATTTATCCGACAGGAAAGTGGGAAACACCTGAATATAGAGTCCTCTTCAATTTCACATTTTGTGCAAAGAATTTATGGTTTAATCGTCTCAGCTCCACTATAAAAACCAACCCCCCTTAGGCCCTCTAATAAGTAAATGAATCTCCCCCTAAAGAAATGATTAATAATTAAAAAAATTCTAGTCCTCCTCTACCAGCACATTTCGAATCAGTAGTGCGGTAAAGTACCAGCTTCTGCACACATTGAAGGGGAACAATTAGAGAAGGGAAAAAAAAAAAAGTGCACCATCAGGCTGAGGAGGCGGCTGAACAATGAGAAAAGTGGTTAGCATTCTGGAAAGGCATCAGCTGGCAGGCTTCCAAGCTGCAGATGCTCGGCAATCTTCTCTTCCCGAAGGACCAGGTTTCCTGATGTTCTCTGAGCACCACTTCTCATATCCATATCTGAATAATGAGGCAATGACATGCATCTAAACAAGATCTGGAGGCTGCCCCTGGCCATGATATCTGCACCTGTCCTGAGGCCCTTAAACCAAGATCCCATTCCAACCCACCTTTCTTCTAATAGAATAGCCATTGGCTTAAACCTCTTGAGGAAAGTAAGCTCTTGTTTTGCATGTTCCCTGAGCCAAAGGCAAAGAAATCCCACCCCTTGGTGATGCTTGGCTTCTTTCCTCCCAAAGCCTGGGTTCTAAAGCAGAGAGGCGCTTCCTACAACCAAAGAACAGCTGGGCCTGTCTTCTTAACAGTCTTGCTTTCCAAAGAAAGGTAATATGTCTCACATGGACGAATCTTGAAAACCATTACTATAAGTGAAATAAACCAGACACAAAGGGACCAATATTGTGCGAGTCTGCTTAGATGAAATATTGAGAAAAGACAAATTCATAGAGACAGAAAGTAGAATCGAGAGGTTTACTCTGCAACCAGAAATCTTAATTCTGCAGTTTAGCAGATGCACGAAACACAACTGCGTGCAGGGCTAATCTTTCAGAGGGCAGCAGTCTCCTGCTACACGTGGCCCAGACCTGTCCTGGAGTATGTGGATCAGATGTACAAGGCTAAGCTTTTAGGGCTGGAGCCACGCTGCAGGTGTGATCTATTCATGGGGCAGCACGCCACGGAGGCAGCCAAATGCAGTGGCCATGATTAGGAGAGAAGCCCTGGGTGGCAATGGGAAAGGTTGGAGAATGTCTATCTGTTCCACCACAAAAGGGGCAGAGCGACACTGCCAAGGACAGAAGAAGTGCAAGAGGCTGGGACTTCTCACCTCGTCCACTGTGCTAATAAATCACAGCCCACTCCTAGAATAATAACAAAGGCAAGTCTTGAATTTTAACACAGCTGCCACTCTGAGGACTGTAACATCATGAAGTGGAATTTATGTCCAATTTTAAAACTCCCAAATGCAGGCCTGTTCACTTGCAATTCCCAGAATTTAAACCCTAAGACCGGAAACTGCCATAGCAGCCCCAGGAGAAGGAGGTTACAGCAGGAAACAGGAAAATGCATTTCTTTTCATCCTGAGGGCCACCCATGGGGTGACAACCTGCATCCTATAACAGCCCTGCTCTCTGAACTGGAGGCTGCTGGAGGGTGCAGAGAGGACTGACCCTCTGAAAAAGCTACTCAGACTCAGAAGAGGCTGGGTATGCAGCCCCCAGAGACGGTGAAGCCACGAGAATCTGGGTGATAGCTGAGGGTCCCACAGGGCACCCTTGGCACCTGCTATTCCCGGGGCGGGAGGGGGGGGGGCTTGGTCAAGGGGTGTCAGCAGATACACCCTGCAATGGACGGAGAGTCACTGTGCAGGCTGCACTTCCCCTCCCAACACATCTATGCAGGTGGCAGCCAGTCTCAAAACTAATGATCAGCAAGGAAAGCACAGCAAGGAAACGGGGTCCTAAGAAAGAGGGCAAAGGCTGACATGACCCCACTGATCAGTCCTCCTAGCAGTGAAAAGGGATTTTACAGGCTCAAAGCTCATATTTGGGCCATCCCTACTTTACCAGCTGGCAGCAGCCCCCTGCTTTATCCCCTCTAGATGTCTTCCTGCCCGTCTTCTAGGAGCCCATAGCAGAGACTCCTTCCAGAATTCTGGCTCATCTGAATTTGAAAGATCAGAGAAGACTCAAGTTGGAAGCAGTCTTAGATATCCAGGGATACCCAAATTGTATGGAATACCAGCTTTTAAAAATACTCTGCAAAAAGAATTTTCTGGTCCAAGGTGTTTGAGAAACACTTCAGCAGTATCTTGAAGATTCACTGTTGAAACAAAAATGTATGTTTTTGTTTTCTTGGTGACCTCATGTATAGGTCAAGTATTGAACTCAGCTCTTAAACTACAAAACTAAATAAGAGCAAATCCCTGTTAAAGAATTAGGCGTTTTTATGTGTGTGTGTGTTTTTTTTACATTTCCCCTGGTGGAGGGGCGCTGTATAGAGAAATAAATATCAGCGGACTGCTTTGAAAGAGGCTTGTGCAAGTTACTGAGGGATGCGGAGGAGAGAAACTTACCTTAGCCTTGGAGGAGAAGGGGAAGGATGAAAGAAAAAGCTTCCCAGAGGTGAAACCTAAGCTGAGTTTTAAAGGATGTGTAGGAGTTTGCCGATCAAAGTTAGCAGAGAAAACATTCTAGTGAAGAAAGTAAAGGGAGCCGAGGCATAAAACAACACGCATTGGGCTATTACTAGATGATGCAGGGTTAGGCAAGCAGATTAGAAAGGTGAAGATGGAGAGGCACAGAGGGCCAAGGAAGGCTTCATCTTGGACTTTATCCTGAGGTTGGGGGGAGCCACTGGGCGCATTTAAGCGTGGCGGTGATGGGATCAGAGCTGCATCTGAATTCACTTGGGGTGTACGGGCAAGAACAGAGACAGGAGGCCCAATAGGTGGCTGCCGCACTAACCCATCCAAAGATTATGGTGAGCCCAAGTGTCCGTCAACAGATGACTGGATAAACAGAACGTGGGCCAGCCATACAACGGAATACTATTCAGCCGTTAAAAGAATGAAGTTCTCCCCAGGAGGGCCTCTTTTGTTGCTCAGATGTGGCCTCTCTCTCCAGCCAACATGATGAGCAGTCTCACCACCCTTCCCCTCTCTGCGTGGGACATGACTCCCAGGGATGTGTACCTTCCTGTCAACATGGGACAGAGAACCTGGAATGAGCTGAGATTCAGCATCAAGGGATGGAAAAAAACCCTAGAATGAGCTGCGAATTAACATCAAGGGATGGAGAG